>DWME01000261.1:0-38284 GCA_018244795.1 Parelbella ahira ahira | reverse complement strand
AGAGGAGTGTAGTACACTCCCACGTTTCACCAGTTACGTTTAAGTCCCATGGAATAGGTGGTGAGCCTATTGCCATTATAAATTGCCATTCTTGCCATAAATAAATAAATTTGTAGATATAAATGAATTGCGTATCAGTGTCGTTCTAATCACCACAACATAAAGATATCGTATATCATGACACGTACAACATTCGATCCTTTCGGAACATTCCGTCCAAAGTACTTCCGAAAAACATATCCAACTAACAGTGACATAATTGTTCGAACAACGAAACCTCTCCAGAAATGATGAGAAACTTCCAGAAACTCTAATGATGGCAATACAGTTTTTGCAAGCGAATGAGACGGAGATATACGTTTAATTAGAACGAGAAAGAGATGAATATCTGGTTGAAATACGATGGATATAAATTGCGCGTGTGAGGGGATTAGTGCTGTATTGTTAATCGTTATTTTTCTTTGGAGGATGTTATCCTGGAGCAGGAGAAAAAACGTTATCCATTTTATATTAATGATTTCTTTAGCACTTTTGTTATCACGTAAGAGAGTAGCCTTCTAGTGGTATCAAGTTCTAGTCCCGTAAATGTTTAAAGATAATTTATCTTAAATTTATTTATATGTTCAATTTAGACATACAACCACAAAATCTTAATGCATTGCGTACTTTGTAAGACAAATACGTTAAAACCCTGGAGACTAAACGGGAAGGCTTTGCGTCTTAGTGTTTTGTATCTTACTAGAGAATAGTTACATTGTTACTTCTGGACCATAACATGGAAGAATCAATAACGAGTTTTTTATTATTATATCATCCCGCCACTCCCTCGTAGGAGAGGTGGACAGCATCAAGTGTCAAATAAAATTTTCTATACAGGCCTAAATCGTACTAAAAACATATAATTATCTATGTGTTTATCGTAACAATGATCTCATTTGCTTGCCGATGCCATTTTGCATTCTGCGCTCACCTACTGAGGTAATCTCTTTATTGCATTCAGTATTATGTACCGACTGCTGCCAGCTCTTGTCTTCTCGTCCGATCGTGTGGGCAAACACTAGGGTAGACATAAAGGGTTTGAGGACAGGATAAATCGTGATTTTCACAGCATAACTAAATTTTCTGATATAATTAAGCATTTACGAGTAGTTTATAAAAACAAACTGTCATCTAGTGAGGTGTTTAGAGACTCATTGCAATACGAGTACACGTTGTAATGAATATACATAACATTCTAGATTTAAACTATTTTATGGATCTTAGCAGGGAGCAAAATATTATTCAAATTATTATATTATAAATATTAATCAAAGTAATAAAAATATATTCTGATTTATAACAATATATTTACTACATTCGTATGAAACGTATGTAGTTTAATACTTTAATAAAATATTTTTTGTCCAGGTTGCACCTGAACAAGCAGCATAAACATATCGGCGTTTTCTGTTAAGCTGCGGTGCTCTTCGTTTTGTATGTTCTTTTTGTAAAACTTGATAGACATATAGATACGAAGATGTAATCTTCAGTAGTAGCTATGATGTCTGACAACTGAAAGAAATCAATTGGAAAAGCAAAAACAAAAATTTGTCAAAAAATACTTGATATAAAATCACCAAATATTTTCACGTAAGCACATGCTAGCTTCAAAGGAGACTTAAATAACAATAATTTAACATTTTACGTTTCCCATTTGATCTATGTACAGTCATAGTCACCCTACCTCAGCTATCGGCTGTATAAAGGCCTCTTTGAGCACTTTCTACTTCATTGATGGAGTGTATCTCTTGAAGCTCACTCTCGTTACGATTAATTGACATTGAGGCCTCGGCGCGCTGAAAGCCTTTGAGGGAACAAACAATCTTGACGCTAGGTGACCCGCAGGGTTGGAAGTGTCCTAACAACAGGACACAGATTGTTGTTACTTAAAAACATCCCGAACTTTTTATCTACGGTGTATGTTCTATCTGCTACCTGAGCGATTTTGTTATTTATTATTAATATTTCTTGTGACGCCTGGACGGTGAAGATAAAGATATTTGACACTTGGTGCCCTCTGACTGTCCCGTAAGGGAGCTAACTATATGATATAATGCTATTTTAGTAGACTGTAGATGACCAAGGTGTATACTACAAAGGCTAATTTAAAATAAGTCATACAATTCATTTTTATTTCCAACAATAATCTTACATATTAATTTTTGCATTTCTGAGTTTAAAAGTAACGAACTTTCTCACCTACTCACTCCCCAATTTATTTTATCAAGGGTTGAATATCGAAGCAATGAGATTTTTCTAAAACAAGTACTACTTTCAAATAGCTCTTGCGTCAAAACTGACGAACTTGCATATTATATTCTATACATTGGAGGGAGTAATAGTATTTTCGTGGGAGTGTAGTACACTCCTCTGCCTTCCCCTTCGGAGATGACAAGCGTGATATTACGTTTCTACGTCTATACATTGAAGCTGTATAACATTTTTTTTGCCTTATGTACAACTAAACTGGCTCACAGTTTTGCACAATTGTCTTATCGTTTAGGTAAATTCAGGATGGTAATTTGTATTAATTCCCGTGGAGCGCGGAGTGAGTGGATTTAGCGTGATATTGTCGCCGGGGGATAAGTAAGAGTTACGGTGTTCAGGTGATGGAGATAGATTAAAAGTGAGGGAGATGATTATACGCTATAGGTAAATAAGGGCGTATATACCTTTATATTTTATATTTCAGTACGCTTGCTCAAAAAGTAAACTCAATTGAAATATTTGCTCAAAGTCTTATTTAATATCTGTGAATATTGACATAAAAAACTGTTAATAAACTCCCATTTTATAGTCAATTGAAGCTTACACCGTGACCCTTCAGTACAAAAAAGTTATTTGAACATCGGAGGATGCCACTAAAAATCATTACCATCATAAAAGGGGTGACTAAGGGCACGATTTATAGGAAGGTTGCCGCGTGGTGGCGAGCTAATAATGTCCCGCAGATAGCGTTCAAACGGTGAATATAATATACACCACTGGCAGCCGGGTTTGCGGGGTCCTCGCTTATACAGTGTGATTTCACACAACAGTATTAATATAGTTTGGGGTCATATTGATGGATAAAGGGATACGTTATTAATGTCAATGATTAAAGTATTCAATACAGTCATATTAAGAAATGATTTTCGATCTGTCTTACGTAACCAATTATGTGATATAGTCCGATATAATTCCGGTACTTAGACAGAACACAAAATGCCCACTTGCCCACAACTTGCCCACAAATGGTCTTACTGACACCGTATAAACAATTTTAAGAAGTCTTATTGAATAGATACGAAAACTATACGTGTTATTCATACAATCTCTAATTGTAACTTCATTACTTTAAAAATCCTGGGTACTGTGAATAATAAAAAAAATAAAAAAGAACACATTTTTGATTACGAAAAAGGCACCAAACTAATATAACATAATACGCAAAAAAATCCAAAACTTTAACCGCTTTGCGAAGTAACCCATCACTTCACAAGATAAGCTCAAGTAAAAAAGAAACATTCTTAAAACGTCGGCAAACATTGAAAAGTTCGACACGTAAAGCGGGTGTAGCTTACACGATACATCCCTCTCCCGCGTTGGGAGAGGCAGATCGCTCAATAGAAAACCAATCAGGTAAGTGGGACGTATATCACAGGATTTGCGGACTGGGAGCCGCGCTCTGCTGTTTTTCCAATACATTAAAAAACTGCGACCGGTTAGAGCTAAGTTGAAAAACATATACGTAGCGTGAAAGATTGCTAGCGAACCGGGCTACACAGCCACACCCTTCAGATCTGTGTGTACGATGTTTTTGTTAGGAATCGTAGTTTTATGAGCAATTTATTTACTGTTATTATTGTTAATATTAATGTATTAATGTTTAAGGAATTGCTACGGGTTCGCAGGCCATCTTCAGTAGCCGTAGCACCCTGTGTCAGCCAAATAGTTTCTTGTCTGATGTTTTGAACATAAGCAAATAATTAAGCTTTCAACAAAGATCCGGAAAGTGAGTAAAGTATTATAAAAACATTATGCCGCCGACATCATCAGAATCGTCAATCTACATATTTACCATTCTACTGTTGCATGCGGATTTCAGATCAGAATAACAATCGGTAAAGCATGAGGTTACGCCACGACAGCCGAGTACTGTCATCGTCAAATAAAAAAAAAAGCGTTTTTAAACATACGACATTTTTCTTTTATCAAGCGATTAGATGCGCCTTTCCTATATGGGGATAGAGTATAATTGTAATACGGTAACACGTCCGTCTGCCAAGTTGGCCGGCCCCACCTGCGCGCCGCAGCTGCCGCCGGCTCGACAATGTAGCCTCGCGCTCCACAACTTCATCCATACGCCTGAATAAATTATTTCAACTTAGGAAAACGTTCGTCCTGTAGGGCGCGTATGAAAGTATGGAAACGACACATTCTGTAGACAATAAAGGTATAAAATATTTGTAAGGTAAGCGCGAAGGAACGGAACTCCCTGCCGACCTCTATTTTTTCCAATTTGTAGAACCTGAAACTATTCTAGACAAGAGTGTATAGGTACTATATCAAAGACGTGTAGCTATAAAAATCGTATACATAATACTTAAAATAGTAGATAAGACTGATTAAAAAATGAATTGCTAATATCAGCGTAATATTAATATTTTAAAATGGTTTGTATAGGTTTATTTAGTCATCATCTGTTCATCGTCGTCTCTTACGGGTTAGGCAGTAAGTACAGAGTACCAAATATTTGGCGTGTTGATATTATAATGAGCATAAAATTATAAAATATTTTTGTATTTTTCAAGCATTTAAAGTATATAACAATGCGTGTCGCTGAAGAACTGCTTGTACATCTTTTAAATTTTTTTTTAACCTAAATGTATGGTAAATAAGTTGTAAAGAAATATAAGTTGTTACAGTATTACCGAAACCTAACAAACAATATGTCTAAAACAGCAAAATACACGCGGTGCCGACCCGACGAGCCCGCGCCGACTTGTAGCAATCCTAATGCTCGCTCTCATTAAAACTTACTTAAACTTTACTAATAACTTTCCTACTTATAAGTTGTAATAAGACAGATCGTTATTGTATGGCGCATTAACTGTTATGCGTTTTACAATAATAATTCACCTACTTGCACGACAGCTGTCAAAAACGATGTTGCCTCCATTTAGACAATGGTGTTGGGGACGGTGTTGTCATTCGTTAAAAAAAATATTGTGCCTCTACCCACATTAATTGACGCTCATGTAAATATAGTAGTTCTGTACAAACCAAGAATTACACGATGCAAATCAAATCAAACTATTTATTTGTACATTAAGGTTTTTATAGAAGATTACAACATTTATTTGGTATGCGATGTATACCACTTATTATAGTGAACAAATTCATTAGTTATAACATCAGTAATACGCGGGGCTTGTTCACTCGCACATCGTTTAAAGGGCATATTTGTTAATAGTTGACATTATGCTTCAAGATCCGTCATCAAAACGATAACACGTCGAAATCAACCTGACGCTTCCGAAGAATGCCCTACTCACCGTCTAACTCCGCCTATCAATACCAATACTGCCAAAATTGCCATAACCCACCAATACGTCATCATAACAAGGTGCCTCTTTAACTTCATCGAGTTATACGTCAGTTGTAGGTAGCCGATACTGTTTAATTTCCGGTCTAAGGTTGTTTGATTAGTTCACAACTTTTTCTTCACAAATAACAGTGTTTGTTTCCCTTGTTCTAACAATTATGTTGTTTTACAATTGTTACAGATATGTTTTATTCTTTAATGTATCAATGTTAAATCTTAAGTATCTGCACGAGTATTTTATAATGAAATAAAACATTTAGAATTTCTCATATAAAACATAAAAAAAGTTCAGTCAATTATGACGCTTCCCTATGTTTATGGGGGATAGAGGCTTTAGTATATAATACGTAAATAGTACATACATGTAATAATGAACACAACACATCAAATTGGGTCGTCACAAAACGCAACGTTTACGACGGCGGCAGTGACATTTAGTAGTATGAAGTGCTGTTTATGTCAAAGATATTATCATCCTAATAACACGAAGGAGAATGAACTTCATATGAGGTATGTTACGTGCCATCATAAATCTTTGACGAAATATTGTCAAACGATGTTTAAATTGGAACCTTATTTCCACTGAACAAGGTTCATGATGAGTCTTAGTACACACGAAATTATGGTGCTTAAATAAATAGACTACATGAGGAAAGATGGAGTAAATTCAACCCTATACACATTACGTTAAAATCTATTACTATTCGTATCACTTAAAATCAGAACATGAGTAATCAGTGCTATCATTTTTTGTATTCAAAAAATACGTTTCAAATGAATTTTACGGACATATTTTTAGAGTTTAAAATAGTGTGGGCGTAAAGTTGGAGAATCATTTTATTTTCTCCACTGTAATCAACCCTATTCGCGTTGTAAAACATTTCATTTAGTAAGTGGTTGCAGCGTTTTAGGGTTATAATGCGATGTGGTGTTTGGCCCCATTTAAGTTATCTCTTTTGAATAAACAAAATACTCGTTTTGGTTTAACACGCTGGAGTAGCACGCCTTGTGGTATGATACTCCTAATCACTAACACAAGGGGTTCATGCCTCTATCTACACCGATCAAACCGGAGTAACTTGGTGACCTATAAAGACAGGTGCTTACCTGGACAAAAGGTTTTTACGCCATTAAACTTAAATATATGGAAGTCCTGTTTTAGAAAAAGTAATACGCGTATGTATATCAGTTGATTAATCGCTAATTTATCAATAACTTAAATAAGGAATATTTGACAGGACCATCATCATTATCATCATCACCATTGTCAGCTCTTATCAGTCCAATATTTGATACGAATCTCTTCTCAGAATGAGAAGGATTAAGGCCAGAGACTGTTTCAATGTCAAACTTGAGAACACTAAGGCAAACTCTGTTCAAGAAAGTGTCCGAAGTAAAATAATTACACAATTATTACACATACAAAGCTCGTTGTAGTTCTGAACGTGGCCCAGTACCGCTAACTCAATCGGACATGTAATTCTAACGGACATCAGCTCCCGCAGGACGTCGCGTTGCCTCGTTAGAGAAGTCGGATAAAGTTTTGATGATTGAATTGTTGGGTACTTCTGTATGTAGAATGGACTTGTTTGTGAAGCATTCCCGAGCGGAATGTGAATTTTGAAGAACTGTCGATCGCACAGACAAGGTACCGCGAGCAGCTGCGAACGTTTCTATGGTATACCGACTGGGTATCAAAATGTGCACGGGTCACAGATTTCTCACAATTTACATCTCTTATCTAGGACTTTCAGAAATATTCATAAGTTCCTTTATTTAAAGACTTATCAGGCTCAAAGGGTCTGGTATTATTTGCATAAACCTGATTGTTTTTTTAAAACAAAAAGGTATTTTACTACTGTGTTGAAATGCGACCACAACTTAAAACACAAGACTGGAAATTCTGAGAAACCTGTCCTATTCTGATAATTTCCTTTTACTATTAATGATCACTTTTTCGCATTTTTTCTTCACCAAATGTTTAAATATATGCATACTTGTATGTACATATAATTATACAATAAACCAAAATATTATCAAATAAGTAAAAGTAAGAATTAGGCCAGGGCCTTGCAAGAAAAACGGGCACAAAGGCAATGCTTTCCTGTAATTACGCTCTTTTCTTACGCAACCATTTCTTACCTAACAGCTACTTAAGCAATATGTAATCAATCCACGCCACAGCCTCACGCTGCTCGTGGAACAGAAGACTCGCGGTACATTACCTGAAACAACCAGATATACATGAAATTTGAATTTTTAAGTGTATAAAAAATGTTCAATGTAATTTTTTTTCATATAAACCAAATGGGAAACAAAATTCTATTGTTATGTTATAAATTAAACTGCATATGTACGCTGTAGAAATGTAAGTTTTTGTCGGTCCTATTATTTTCAAGTTAAACATTCATTTGTAATAAATGAACTGGAATTTTGTATTAATTAGAAAAGTTTGATGGTTTGCAAATTGATTAATAACCTTTAGAAATTAATGTCTCTCATATGAATGACTTACATAGTTTTTACCGTGACCATGGTTTTAATCCGTCTCTTTCCGAATGGAGACAAGTGTGTGAAAAGTTGACACCACAGCATACCACACTGGCCAAGTGCGGCTTGACATTTCACACACCTTAGAAAGAGTTATGGAGAACTCCGAACTGTGCAAGTTTCCTTACAACGTTTTTTACCGTTACAGTAAAATGATAACATAATTAATCATAAAAGGGGCCTTTTTTGTATGGGTCTGTGAATCAGAATTTTAATCCAGGATTCCAGAAAGGGAGGCTTAATTTAAAACTACTACTGGGCGTTCATTGGTAATTCATTTAAAATATACGAAAAGCTATATATCGTAGGTACTTATGAACTTGGACGGGAATTACAATTATTTTGAAACACCGCACAAGAAAAGTATTAATAAAAATGAACGAAGAAATCATTCGTTCGCCGCGCTGTCAGTGGCAATCGTTCGCCGATCCGACGCCATCTTGAATCGAACAGGTTCAATCAATCACTTCACGCCAAATGGGACTGATTCGTTTATATGAGTATTTGTTCGCAGTTCATTTGTAATTTCTTTTTTATTATACTTAATATATTATTTGAGGAATAAAATATAAGGAAAATATTGGTTACAACTTTGATATTAGTTGGAAAAGTGTGTAATAGCATGATTATTACTATCATTATATGGACAGTCCAGAACGCTTATGAAGTTAGCAGAAAGCACCGCCCGCCAAATATTTCTGTCCGAAATGACCTAGCATACTTTCTCAATATTCATTACTCTCTTCAAATACGCATGGTTTTCAATTACGTTCCTCTCTTCGTTCATTTCCTTTATTCTTTCACAGTGAATAATAAATAAAATATATGCATGTAACTCTTGCAATATGCAGTTAAAAAGTCTTAATACATTAAACACTTCAGAAGATTTAGAACAAAAACTTCTGCCTGTAATTAAACATAATACTTATATAAGTAAATAATTATAGTACTGAAAAACATTCATGATACATATTATATCATCACTCTACATTTTTCCTTGTAGAGTTTAATTTAATATGTAGTAATATGTTATATATGAAAGAGTGAATGTCTATGGCTATTACTTAAACTGGGGGCGGAGTACCATTCACACTCCATTTCTCAATACACCAGGACTACAGGACATACTCATCACATACATAAATATTTCATTGAAACTACGACCCCCGGTTTAACAGTCAGATTCACTAACCATCGGACCAGTGGCCAGTCAATCCTATGTAATACAGGCGATTCATGTCCTTAATACTGTTCATTTGTGAAAGAAATTCATATTTACAAAGTGTATCATTTAATAAAATATGTATACGTAGGTAGATATCTGTAAAAATCGAAATGATATACCGAAGTAATTAGCGTCAAAATTGCATGAATTATGATCACAACAAAAAAATATTGGGTACAACGTTAACGATTTTTTTATTTCCCATAAAATCGGAGCGTCACATAGATGGCGCTGTATCGTCATTAGTGGGTCGCACTTCCGTTTCCCGCAGGTAGCACACTTCCGGTCTGAGCGCGAAACTTCCATTGTGGGAACTTAGCTTGTTTTTACAAGCTTTTATTTCGTTTGATTTTGCCTCTTTTGAACTCACAAGACAAAATACACTTCTTAATTTTAGTTAGTAATTTTATTTACTTCGGTCATTACAGGAAATAAGAAAGAATTTTGGTCTCTTTTAACTCGTGAGGGAAAATATACTTCTTAGCATTCGGTTAGAATTTATGGCGAAAAACTATATTTTCTCTCCTCGGCTGTTGAAGGGAGTAGAAAAGAATATTTATTATACTTAGGTTTTAGCTTTTCTTTGACAGCCTCTACAAAAGGTGCCGAGACTGGGAAATATAGCGAACAGTGGAGCGAAGCAGGAAATCCTTTTTCCTGTCGAGCTACGAAATAATGAATAAATGAAAAATGCACTGCTTTTCATTTTCTACAATAATTAATTAATAACAGAAATAATCCATTCTTAACAAGTTGATTACACTCGTACTAATTTAGAAGTCAAACAGAATACAAAAACGCTTGATGAAGTGAGGCGGAACCATGGAGATTATGTAAGGTTATCAAATCATCAACTGTTAATTGTTAGGTGTACATAGAAGGTGTAGTAAAAAAATAACTTAATTCAATATCTACAGGTATCTATTGTAAAAAGAAGGTATTGAAAATTTATAGTTTAAATGTTATTTTGCCGAAACGAATTGTCACTGATACAAATGTAGCTGAATTTTGTATGAAATGAGACAAAAGATATTAAAAGCAGAAGTAAGCTTGTAAATAAAGTAAATACCTATTCTGTCGAAGGCAGCAAATACAACAATGGCCGGGTGTGCCAATACCACATATGCTGACGTTACAGATAATTAATATCATGAAAGCGGTAATGCGTTACCAATTTAACTTAACGCCTCGTTAGGTTTATTGTAATGTTATGAAGACTTTTAATTTGGTGATTTTAATAACTGAATCGATTTGCTACGGCTGTCAACGCGTTCAGCGTTTGGGACTTAAATAGGCCAAGCGACTGTAGGAAAGTATCTTCAGTGAGCTGTTGACTCCGCTCACTGGGTCCATTGCAAAAGTACCACCAACATGGCCGTCCGACTCTTGGTTCTCTGCTGCTTACTGGCTGCGAATATCGCAGCGGACGGTAAGTTTATATTATTATTTTAGAACTGCATTTTTCTCAATTTTAAATGTTTTTAAATTATCAAATCCATTCAAAGACACGTTATACGATTGTATAAAATATATAAAAAAGATAGCACTTGTTTTGATTACAGCAAATCCATACACGCAAATTTTGTTAAAATCCAGACAATCCTCAATCCAGGCAGTCCTTACAATAATAGGAAATCACATAACAGTTAACTCATATGTATATTAACTTATATTCTTATACCCTCTTGACCTGATACGTACGCCGAAATGTAAAAAGTTATGTATATGCGTTTTAAAAATAAATTTCACCCGCATTAGCCGCAAAGAAAAATATCGTGAAGAAGCGTACTCATCTGGGTTTTGAATAATCTTCTTTTAGATGTATGAAGTCTGCCATACAGTACTGCTGATTTTATGTAAGAAGAAATATATTTAAAAGATAAATTGGTAATATGTAAGCAATTTTTTAAATCGTCTCGTTTTGTATAAATGTGAATGTTCCTTACAGCTGATGAAAGGCAGGCATTATCGGAAGCGGAAGCAGAGGCGGAAGTAGAGGCGCGATTCTTCTCACCAAGCGAATTGCTACTTAACCTAGGTGGATTAGGTAATAATTTATATATTTTCACTAGTTACGTTTAAGTCCCATGGAATAGGTGGTGAGCCTAATGCTTTACATCGGGCACGTTTCCAGACTCCTACTCACTACTGGAAATTCTGAACTAGAAAAATCCAACAGTACCCGACTCGGGATTTGAACACAGTACCTCCCGATCGGCAGTCACGGTTGCAACCACTCCACCAACGAGGCAATCTATTATACCAAATCATTCTATTCTTCTAATGAAAACATAAATGGTTAGTTACATGAATACATTTTAACATTATCTTTATTATGAGCCTGTATCTTTCCACTATTGGATATAGACATTTCTAATTCACCGCATTGAACTCGATCTTCAGCTCTTTGAAAACACCGATCATTGCTTACCTTTCTTATATCGTTATTTATTTGGAAAACGTACATCGGCGCTGGAAAAATACTAAGTATTTTCATCGATTTCGATGAAGGTAGATCAATAGCTTAGTTGATCAGATTTCAGTATCCTAATCCAAATAGAGTCTATATTCTGGCGCGTCTCTAATATTACATAGTTATGTGGATTATTACTCTTTTTAACAACAAAATAAAATCACACACTATAATTATAAAGGCAATGGTCGTACTACAATCTGCACATTTTATAGAACTCAATACTGGTTTTTCTAAATGTATGAAGTGTGTTAAACTGCATTTGGCAAGTGCAATAAATCATGTCTGCTCCCTCATTCTGACAGAAGACGTGTATGTAATGTGCAGTATCTGTAGGGCAATGACAAAACTGGTGATTATAACAACGATGATAATGATGATGATAATCATAATTATGTTTATTATATGACATTTCGTTTCCAGATTTGAAACATCTTTTTATTTGTACAAGTTTGACGATCTTTTTTCAGGATCACCAAGATGCTCTCAGTCAGGGGACATGTTCCAAATGAACGGGTACGGCGGCTGCTATGTCTGCGCCTGCTTCACCTCCGTTTTCGGTTCCCTGTATCCGAAATGTGCGCCGTGCAATAGATGTGCTGGTAGGTTCTACTTTGGGCCTTAAATGGTGACGATGTTTTCTTTATTATTGACCCCACAATATTTGCGGAGTGAAGAGTTAAACTATGGCTAAATTTGATTTTGATTCCAGTTCCGGACCCATGGGTTCTCCCTCGACCAATATCATTGCCGGAATCCGTTGATGTCTTACCAGATTGTAAGTATGGTTATTGACGCAAGTTGAAGTGCAAAAATCAGTTTTCGTATGTTTGAGTACTCATGTCGGATATTCTGTAGGGCCCATATTATCACAAGATGTATACATTGAGAATTGAAGATTTATTTATAACAAAAACCGTTTAAAAATATTGCTGAGTATTATGGTAAATCAAGCAGTTTCT
The DNA here is from genome assembly GCA_018244795.1 of Parelbella ahira ahira. NCBI lineage: Eukaryota > Metazoa > Arthropoda > Insecta > Lepidoptera > Hesperiidae > Parelbella > Parelbella ahira. Next base: position 25,448 of record DWME01000261.1, on the reverse strand, counting down.
TAACAATAAAATACTAAAACTAAGACTATTGAACTGTTGCATATCTAAGAACTATTCATGAGTAACATTTTGTATGTATGAAATGCAACTATTTCAATATACAGGTTCACGACCCGTAGTAGTACCAGGCCCGCCCCGTCCGTATCCAGTACCGGTACCGGTACCAGGAAAACGGGTAATAGTTCCCGTTCCTGTCCCAGTACCTTCCCCACCAGAAAAGATCTACATCCGTGGCCCGTCGGTCCCCGTGCCAGTACCAATTGAAAAGCCTGTGCCTTTCCCATACCTGGTCAACCGTCCATACCCGGTTCCATCACCGCCGAGAATATTAAAAGTGCCGTATCTGATTCCCGAACCCGTACCTGGACCGGAAAAAGAAATCCCGGTGCCTATTCCAATTCCAGTTCCATCAAAGCCAGTTAACATACCCGTGCCTGTGCCCGTACCTGGGCCTACTAGGGAAGTTCCAGTGCCCGTACCAATGCCCTCACAACCAATTCCTGTACCAATCCCAATTAACCGGTACATTGTCACGCCGGGCAGGGACAGGCTCATTCCAGTACCAGTGCCTTATAGTGGTAAGTACCGTTCACTTAAAATGAAAACAATTTTTTGCGACGTGAATAATGGCAATTAAAATGATATTTTCCTTTCTTTATAGAAACCAAATTGTACCCGGTACCAGTGATTATATACGTCTGTAAGTAACATTTATTCTACAATTTCATGAATGCTTATTTTATGTAAAAGTAGATTATTTATCCTCTCGTTTCCGTATATTGTATGTATTGAATCGATTATTTCTTGATCTTTCTTTTAAAGTTTATTAAGTGCCAATATTTCAAAATGTCTCTTCCAGCACCGATTTGCCGTGAATACGAGCCCATGACGCCATTCTACGTTCCTGATTACCCTTGCCATGTACTCACCTGCAAAGTCAAATACAACTTCGTCTACCTGGAAACCACCCTCAAGCAGGGATGCTGTAAGGATCCTTCAAAAATATGTTTTATTTCCTACCGCTGGCAAAAAAGCCTAAGGTTAATCAAACGAAACATTTTTTAATAACAGTTGATTATTCTAAGGTAAGTAAATCCTTTAGATCTCAAGGGTAGCATCGACACCATCTAGAATGGTGAATAATAATTTGTGTCTTGAATGATTTAAAACTAACAGTTTTTACATGTTTCTTCTTATGTTTTATAGTCTTAGTTTTTAAAAGGAAAAAGTACTTTTGCGTAATGAACTGCTTGATCTACCGTTGTTAAAATGTCTACTCGATATGCACCTGACAATAAGCGCTAGGATAGGCTATTTTAAAACTATTAGATGTTCCAATTTTTCCCAGCCGAAGAAATATCAGCGATTCGTTCATGGAAAAGTAGGTAACAATATTAATATTAATCTGAACACTTCTTATATCGTTCATAGCAGCTGTGGTTAGTAAGAAACGAATGTATATGACATGTCATGGGATATTCCATGGGAAAATATACTAAAAACGTAACGGACCTAAGAAAGTTAGGTAATAAAATAATAAAATAACTTTCAAACAATCCACGAGCATTTTGTTTCTCGATATATTATCATCACATCTTTAGTTTCCTGACGACTCCTCAATTATCTCCTCTATTGTCTGCTTTCTGTAATATCACGAAATGTTGTAAAGGTTTTTTAAATTCTCTAATGGATTTCGATAAAGTAACACCAGATTAAAAAGTAACACGAGTATTAGTCGTTTTTAATATATTCAAGAAATAGTTATTAATTTCAATTACTGCCCTGTGGCCCTTGTTAGTAGCTCTGATTGTTGAGTCGGAGATTATAAGTTCGATTTCAAGGAGAATATTTGTGTGATGAGCATCAGTGTTTTTTCTCTATCTAGGCATGTGTACATAAGTATATTTTTCGACACTTGTATGCGTATGTTCATGAACTGTAAGTTCTTCGTAGAAAATGTTATACCCAGTTTGAGATGAGATAGACATATATAAATTATATTATATTGTTATTATTATACCTATGAGTTTTTTTCTTGTTTCAGCTGGCTATGCACCCGGTGGATTTTATCGTAAGTTTTTTTGTTCCGTAATCATTTTCGGAGTACATTTCAATATACAAATATATAAAAGTAACCCGTATCCTTTCCTAAAAGTCAGCTTATTTCTTTACCAAATTTCAACAACTAGCCTCTATTTTTACGCGAAAACATTAGAAAACACGGACGGAATGATTTTCACATTTCGACCCTGTGTGTGTACTGCTGTGTTTAATTATAGTTCATTTGTAGAGTAATATTTCATTTACACTAATTGTGAGGAACACATTAAAATAATTGATGTGCTTATCCTAATCGACAGTATAACATGTTTCGGCCTAGTTTTAGTTCTATAAAACCTGAGATTTATCTGGTGAGAAGAATTACTAATGACTCAAACTTTAACCGTCACGCAATCACGGCCTGTGTGGTACACAATTCATCAACATGAATTGTTTAATCAATATTTTTTCTTAAAACTGAAGTTTTTAAATGATAAAGAGCACACACAGTTTAGAGATTTATATTATAATTTTCCAGCATTAAGAAGCATGTCAGGGTCGGCCTCTGCCAACGCTAATGCTGGATCATGGGGAGGCTGGAACTCTGCGAATGCTAATGCGGCTGCTAAATACCTCGGAGGCGGGTCTGGCGGTGGTCCGCTGCTAGGACGTCCTTATGGCTTAAATTCTGGCGGGGGTTACTCAAATGCCGAAGCGAATGCCGCAGCTAGCGCCAACTCCGGCTATGGCGGTGGTTACTACACTGGCGGAGGCTATTCTAACGCTGAAGCGAGTGCAACAGCGAGCGCTGGAGCCAACCCTAGTCCTAATTTGATAGGCTCTAGTCTATTTGGTGATTCTGGGTATGGTGTTCGTCCCTACGGAGGAATGTGGCCAGATACACAGGCGGCTAACGTTAACCCATTTGGAAGCTTTGGTGACCTTGCTGGTAGCGCTTTCGACGGCGGATTTGGAGGATTCTCTAACATACTGTCTACGCTCAAGAGCGGCGATTCCGAAAATAGGAAATGAGGTATGTCACTTTAATATGAGAAAAAATTTACTTGTAACACATTTTATTCTATTTATTTAATTTTTTTTGCCTGGGTATTACCGTTTTATGAGTGAATTAAAAAAAATCGTCCGTAATATAAAAGAGATGAACGGAATTTTAATATTAAGTACGATAGATATATTAAAGACTCAGCAAGGTAGCCGCTGAAACAGTCCATGACCATTTAATTATCTACAATAGCATATAAAAGCATTGGTAGTTTACCGAAATTAACATACAATTCTACAATCACAGTACATTCATATTGAAGGCTCACTGAAACTATCTAAAGTAATATTGTCTTGTTCTAGAATAACTTCCATATCGAGCGTTCAGAAATGATCTCCTGACCAACGCGCGCACAATGGACCCGATGTGTTTTAAACATGTTAAGCATTGAAAGAGACAATATCACGCTTCACACTTAAGCAATAAAGGATTTAGTGGGATTTATAAAGGGAAGTTTAATTTAATCTTGTCCTCCTACCAAGTTTCGAAAAGAATTTTGTAAGTTCTATTCCGGTAATAAACGTACAACGAAACTGGATGTTAACTTTTATTCGCGTATCTGACTATTAATTTAATTTGGCATCATGTTCAATGTTGATTTATGCGAAATAGCTAGTGAACATTACTCAGAAGACATTGCAATTCACACAGGCAGAATACGTAACATAAATTTGTCCATCAATTCAAAAAACCAACGATTTGGTGAATTTGAGAAGAAAACGAGGAGAATCTGACATTCCTTAAATTTCAATAACATAGAAAGCTTATCTTTTAAATCTAGCGTCCCTTTAATGTGGCTGCAATTATATTTGCAGTGACAACTGTCTGGAGCCTGCACGCGACAGTCCACACCGTGCGCGCACTTAGGGGACGTCCATTTAAAACGACATTTGAGTTGCAGAAGCGTGTATTTGACATCGCTTGCAACTAGTGCTGCGCTGATTTCACCAAAATAACTTAGAAGATGCAGCATTTATAAATGAATATTACACACAATATCATTAGCGTTAATTGGTTTACAAAGAGTCCAAGAGTCAATTTTATTTCCTCAAATTCCTCAATATATCAATAATTCCGAAGCGTCGTTTACGCTCTTGTTAGTACACTTTTTTACCGTTTATCTGAAATTTTAATTTAAACTAACACGTATAACGAATAACCGTTCACTTGTAACGGATTAAAATTGTTGTTCTTAATGTATTAGTCATAAATCATATGCCGAATGGTATTCATGGTAAATTAGAAAATGTATAAAAGGGTCTAACGTGGAAATTGCCCAAGCTACTCCAGTAACATCGTTCGGCAATATAAATTAGATTTAAAAGTGGAGTGAAGATATAAGCCACTATAAAAGATGCAGGGGGGCATCCTTGGGAGCTATTGCTTCCTAGCCTTCCTGTTATCTTTAGAAAAAAATACTTTAGGAGAAGCTCAAAACACAGAAGATCTCAAGACAGGTTCGTACAAAAAGTTTTATTACCTTCATGATGTTTCAATTATCAAAACTATGCATAATGATAAAAAACTTACAATGAGACTTTATGTAAATGGCCTGGATAACGTTTTATAATATATAATATGATTAGTTACATGTTTAATTTACCAGGATTACAAGACGGCCCCATATCAGATGACGGAGGGTACAAAAATGAAGATGACTCTGATGACCGATCAGCCTTTAGCTTACTTTCGGGACTCAATACAAGACTATATCCGAATAACTATGGAATCATGTTTGGATCAAATTCTTACAGTCCGTTTGGTTCCTATAACCCAGGATATAATTTAGGCTCAAGTTTCGGCGAAGCCGATGCATTATCTCAGAGCCAGGCTATGGTAACAGGATTTGGCTCGAACTATGCATCAATTGCAGCAGACGCTAACGCTCAAGCACTTGGAGAATTAAACTATCACAGTCCACCTTACGTGTCTGATTATTTTGGTGTAGGATCGAGTCTCACGCAAGCTCAAGTCGAGGCTCAAGCAAACGCTAATGCACAAGCACTAGCCGAGTTAACCTATCATAATTCACCTTACATCTCAGAATATTTTGGCACAGGATCTAATCTCGCTCATTCTCAAGTTCAGGCTCAAGCAAACGCTAATACTTATGGATTGGGTAGCTTTAGTCCAGCAACATTAAATCAAGGATACGGGTCAAATTTCATACAAACTCTAGATGATAATAAAATAATAGATTCAATACCTAGTTCAAGTTATACTTCTGGCTCAGTTGTTCAATATACTCCAGGTGATACTCATTCATTTTTAACAGGATTTGAGTCTAGTCTCAATTTAGCACAAGCGAACAGTCATGAACAAGCACTTGCTCCAGGATTGGGTTTAAGTTCAAGTTCAGGAAGTTCATTTGACACCGGCTATTTGAATTCCGCGCTTTCCTCAGTAAATTCAGATGTATTTCACACAGGAACAAATTTACAGTCCGGGTTAGGTTTATCGCCTAATTCTGATACTAAACCTCTTCACCTTGGAGTCTATGGGCCAATTGCTTCCAATCTGGGATCAATGTTATCGGAAGCCCAATATACGGCAAATGCTCAAAATTTTGAAAACATTGAAAGTAAGTCAATAACTTGAATTGAAATATTTTACTACATTTTTTGGCATTAACATTAAAAATTTACGGTCTTTGTTTCGCAGATGAATTAAACATCGCAGCAGCAAACACTTTTGCTGGTACGTAATTACATAACAAAAGTCTCTGTTATACATTTTTAAGTAGTACAAGCCACAAATAGTGAAAATTTATACACAAAAGGTCGCCAAATATTACAATAATTGCAAAACACGTTAACATAGGTACGCTATAATAACTGAGACAAAAACTATTTCGCAGGTGTCAATTCCTGGTTAATTTCCGATGATTTATACGTAATGCCACACATTATACCCGGTAAGAGCTTATGTTTCCCTATTAATAAATTCTGTGTTCGTAAAAAATATTTCGGTATTTTTTTGTACTGTAGCCACTTTTGGAAGACTTATGGACATAGCCAGTCTTATTTATATAACCTGTCTTATTTATATAACCAGTCTTATTGATATATGTAAGCAGTGTTATTGATATAACATGTCTCATATTTTTATTTACAGGCGGAGAAAATATGCAAATATGTTCCAAGGAGGGCGAGTTCCACAACTTGTGGTCTACTGGATTCGAATGTTTGATATGCGCTTGTATTTCACAGCTTGGTCATTTGACTCCGGTCTGTGTGAAATGCGATCTCTGTTCTGTACCCACCCCTGTTCCTCCACAACCCATCCCATCTTTTCCACCACTACCAGCATTAACTCCCGCACCTGAAGGTATGACAATATTCTTTATGTTATCTCTCAGTACTTCAATCAAATCTAGATGCCACGTCTTAATTGTCTGTTAGATCCAGTTCATTGGTTTTGAAAATGTTTACGCTGTAGCAACGTTTATTCCTGTGGCATATACCGATGATTTCCTTTAAAACATTTACACCTACGCTCCCAAAATATCAGTATTTATACTTGTCGTTTAATGTCATGAAAAATCTTACGTCGCGGCAAAAAATTCGTTTTGTTATCTTAAATGTTACTTCACATATGAAATATAGGACGTGACGCACGTGATTGCTCGCGGATCAACGTTGATATTCAAATATCTTTGTCAAGCTTTATGTTCTTTGTCAACCTATATGTACATAGGTATATATAATATCTCGCATGTGCTGCCCTTATCTCTCACTTGACAGCCGCGGAACAACATGGAGATTTTTTTATCCCACCGCATTTATTTATTTAGCAACGCAGGTTTGTTTAACCCATTATAACGAATGGGATCAAGATTAATATGTAACCCAATATTTTTACTCATTTGTCACCCACATAGTTGTTTACGGAAACACTGAACTGACTACTCTGTAATGTAGTCTTTTCAACACCAACATAAAATGAAAAAAATGCTGTTATTTAAATAAGTTTTTTTACCTAATTTGTAGCTACAAAAATGACTGCCTCGTTGATCGAGTGGTTGCAAGCGCGACTGCTGATCACGAGGACCTGGGTTCGATTCGCGGATCGCTTACTATTGCGTTTTTCTAAATTATAACTCAGAGTAGTACTTTGGAGCCTGGATTTGTTTATAGCAATAGAATAACCACCTAACCCTAATCGTAACTGGTAAAATATGGGACTCTACTACACTCCTTTGTTTAACTCTTTGGGGATTACAGGTGTGATGTTACATGTGCAACATGTAAGAAGTGTAAGTCATGGTACAAACTCAAGAACTATAAATGTCATACTTGGAACAGCAGATTTACCATAAAGCCTTCTTATTGTAGGCGCAATCAGTGCATTCGGCGCAACGGCTCTCATTTAAGTGCCAACACAGCTGGCTGCCTCAATAAATTACTTTTAACGTTAATAATCGCATTATCGTGTTCGCAGTGAGTTGTGATCCGCTCCCCACGAACACTCCATTCCAAAACCCATTGAACCCATGCCAAGTATGCATATGCCAGTATTCATTCGGGTCCGCGCCCGATGTGAGGATCACTTGCGAGGAAAGCCCCATGTGCGGTAATGTAAACCTTCTAATAGTTGTAATAATTGTAATAGGTGTTGTTTTTTAGTTTTATCAGTTATTTTATCAAAACTAGACACGATGTAAAGCATGAACATAAGTTACGAATAGCATGTGAAGCTTAAACCCTAACGAGTTTCCGGAGCCCTCCTACTAGCGCAGAGGAAGGCCACCCGGGGCTAGGGAGGGGGGTTTAGTGCGATAAAAATCCCACATAACCCGGTATTTCTCCCAGGATACCGGGTACCTTTTGAAGGTTTCCCCCTCAATAACAAAAAAAAATTGTCTATGGTGTGGTTCATCGAAAAATTACATGAGAAAAGTATGATTGTATTGGTAAAAGACATAAATCTGATGTACGGGTTAGTAATGAAAAAATTATATTGCAGTGCTCCCATCCGACTTAACGACTATCCGTAAGTACTTTAACCTATAAATTATCAGTGAATAATAGATTATCGAAGTAGTTGTTCAATGAATAATATTCAAATATAATTAATTGTCAAGAATTACATTTTGTACGTCTTGACAATTAATTTTTTGTGCACAATATATAGCTTTAACAGTTTTTTTTTACATCTGTGCATCCATTTGAAAGCTTTGATGTGATGTGATTTGAAGAAATAGCAAATGTTTCTGAAGTTGCAATCTCAACTTTCCATATTATTGTCCAAACAGCGCCCATCTCGGAACCCCCTGCACCAGTTCCATGTAAGTAGACAGATGGTCATGATGCCATTTTGTATTATTGAGCGAATTTAACGGACAAATTTTAAATATATTGTCTTTGTTTGGGTTTTGTGTGTGTGTGTGTGTGTGTGTGTTTTTAATTTAATATAATTTGCTGTAATAGCAAAAGGAAACATTGTATGGGATCAGGCAGGCTTTAAATTTCTTCATAATGTTCTCAAGTCTGTGTTAAGATTGCCAACCTATGCTAAGGTTGCCAACTTGGTCGGCAAACTAGGGCCTTAACGTACGATAATGGTTCTGCCTGTATCCTTAAGATTATAAATTTGTCTGTACCAGTGCCAGTTTGTGAGCGATTTCCACCGAACGTGGTGTTCCCTCATCCGTTCGACATCTGCAAGAACTGTGAGTGCATAGTGTCGTACACCGCTCAAAAGCCTCAACACCAGATCGTATGCCAGCACACGCCCGAGTGCGGTAAGTTGCTTGACAGAGTTGTTATTTCTCTATGACGTGATGTTTGAGCAACTTTGTTTATATAATGTCATTTTCCACCAGTAGAACGACGGTGGTAAAATAGTAAATTATACGGTAACATTTGTGGTGAAGTGACCTATTTCAGGTTTGATTTATATTTGATTCTTTAGGAACCAGGTGGAACCGTGCTTATTAAGTAATGCAAAGACAATGCATGACGTTTTAATTGTCGAAAGGAGATGTTACAGTTAATAAAAAACAAATATTTTCTTGGTTTTCAGAAGCTATTCTGCCGCCATCGCCAAAGCCGTCGCCGGATCCGGGACCACGTGAGCATAGATATTTAAAAATATATTATTACACATTCATGTAATAATCATCATCAGTAATAATCATCATCAGTAATAATCATACATAATAATCTAAATAAAATAACGTAACATCACGCCTGCTATCCTTGAAGATGTAGGCAGAGGAGTGTAGTACATACTCGTACTGCCACGTTTCACCAGTTATGTTTACGTTCCATGGAATACGTGGTGAGCCTATTGCAATATACCGGGCACAGATCCAGACTCCGAGTCACTAATATAAATTCTAAATTAGAAAATTCCAATAGTACCAGACCCGACATTTAAACCCAGGACCTCCCGATCGACAATATAGTTTGCAAGCACTCGACCAACGAGGCAGAACACAACAAAAAAATAATAATTTTAGTCGTATTACGTTTACAGTCGCGTGGCCGCCTAGACCTCCTGGACCCCTCCCTGGACCTTCTCCTCGTAAGTTCATTATTCGTATTTGTTATTTTTTTAATCACGTATACGTTTGTAACTCACATAGCTATTATGACCTTTCATGCTATTCATATTTTAGATAAAACCAGAAACCTATACAAAGTCCCATTTATTTTGAACGACCATTGGTGATCTATAATATTTTATTTTTCCTACTAAATATTTCCAAGTTATACATATATCATATTAGTCTTTTGATTTACTCATCTTTGAGCTACATTAAATATTAATACAAAAGATAAGTGGCTGCTTTTAATTGCCAGCATTATAAAATAGTAATTAATATGGCCGCGCCGTGTTTCCAGATAAATCTTGCGCACCGTATCCGCCCGACCAGCAATTTCAGCATCCATGGGACCAATGCCAGATCTGCGTTTGCAACGAAATTTATTCCATCGGCGTCGTAAACATCGAAGTGAACTGTTTCACCAGCCCAGCATGTTGTGAGTACGCCATTCATCATTACGAGCACATTTCTATCTCCGGCTCCGTTACTGTGTGTACCTTTATTGGTCATATACTTGCGCATTCATTCAAACGCTAAATAAATCACGAGTGAATGTTATTTATTCCTGCTTAAAAAGAAAACATATTTCGGCCACACCGATATAACATAAGACAAATCACATTTTCGAATAGTTCTTTTTGTCATACACTGAGTCCCAAACTACTAGTATCCACTACACACTGGGGGTATTTGTTACAAATTTTCATTAACGGATCTGTTCCCTCACGACCGATCGAACCGGAGTAAGCTAGTGTTATCAAATCCCTGAGTGACCACAAACTCAATAACACCGACACTAGCGGCTAATTTGATAAATTATTCAGTAGAACAAACACAAATACTGCATAGTTGTCAACTGCGGATCGCTTCGTCCGAGCAGACATTGAATCCAGAAGGTTCGATCCGACTTCAGCCCGCTGACGTGAATAAATAATGTTTAGACGCTTCCAATTTTATCAATCAATACATATTGAAGTAGGTACACAGGTTGTGAGATCACCACAAGTAAACTTATTACGAGACACGAATCTACATGAGTATAATATAATAATTTAAATATGCACATACTTAATTAAAATCGAAAATGCTTTAACAGAGACTCTCCCTTACGTCTGTTCTACATCTTTAAGTATTTTACTCACTCGATACGTACTTACAAATACTGCAGACCAAGTGAAAAATGCGAAAAGAAAGAACTTACAGCATTCACTTTTAAATTAAATATCACTTCTTTAGTTATAAAATTAGTAATAATATCCATAGTTGATCAAAGAGCTGTAACTCCTCGAACATACTTGATACTGTTATTATATGTTTTATGAACACTTAAAAAGTTACTGTGGTAATACTTATGAGTAATAACGTCTTTGTTGGTATCTTCATGATGACATATTTCATATGTAATATGATATTATGTATTTTGAAGTGTTCCTAGCATATTTGTTCACATAACGTAATTTAGTTGTTATTTTGTTCATAGGTGCTGTTTATCCAGGTAGGGTGCTGGTACGATTTGATTATTTTGTTCTTGTTTTATAAAACATGGTACTAAATACGCTTTTATTTTAGAGAACCAATCTCAACCTTCGCACATAAGAGACCCGGTGCCCGTGCCAGTCCCCGTGCGCGAGACGGTACCACTACCGATACCAGTAGTGGTAGACCGGCCAGTGCCAGTGCCGCAGCCTGTTGTTGTTCCTAGACCAGTACCGGTTTTAAAACCGGTGCCTGAACCTCACCTCGTTTCCATACCAAATCCAGTACCAATACCAGTGCCAATACGGGAACCCATGCCTCTTTCAGTATCTCAGTCCCATCCACATACAGTTCTGCATCCTACGCTAGGATCACGACCAAGTCAACATCACCTGGCTATTTCAGAATCGTATTCTCTTATGTCATGTAAGTAGAAAGTGAATATTATATCTCATTGTCATAAAACTTTATAAAATGACTTGAACCCTAATCATTACTGTTGCATTTGTTCCAGCGCAATTAAAATATTTAGGTAAGAATTTGCAACTTTACTCTTGAGTTAGTATAACCTAAAGAAGAATGAATTCAATAATTAAAACCAGATTAATCTTTTGTTTAAATAAAAATATTTGTAAATATATAAAGCAGATTAACTTAAAACATCGGCTGAAAGGTGTGATCAGTCGTATCTAAATTAAATCTGGGTATACCAACATAGTAACTGCGTACTAACTAATATTGTGTCACTTTTAGACATCTCTTGCAAAGGACAGGAAGTTGGGCAAGAATTCCGGTATAATTCATGCAGAATATGTACTTGTCAAGTATTTGGAAGCCTGCTCGTCCCAGTGTGTAGACGTCCGAACACACCTGAATGTGAGTTTATTTGAATGTTTCTAAAAACGGACCACTTCAATCTTTCCCTACAATTTTATTTAATATAAACTTATACAGTGAAGACTTCGCCAATAAAAATATCCTCCTTTAAAAATTAATTCAAATTTTAATTAGGCTAACACAACGAACTCACGTAACAAATAGCGTAATATTAAATCTTACATGACCCGAATTTCTAATCTAGCTGCCTATGCTAATGAAGTAATAACAAAACTTGAAGCAACAAACGACACCGTGGAGCAAAATAAAAATGTTTATCCACAGTCGGCAAAAGGTCGTATCGTTATAACAAGGTAACGAATAAAGTAAAAATTTACGGCACAGCCAACGACACGGCGTGTCAGAATTGACAAACGTGCAAAACAGGGTAGAGGGGTGATACAATCGCCACAGGTGTTGTTAAAAGTGGTAACAGGATTTCCAATTTCGTCAGATGTAAGACTTTCTTAGTTTAAAAGCCAATGGTATTTGGGCAATCATTGATTGCAGATTGATTGAGGATATATGTACATTAGTAGGTCCTCATAAACTTGTGTTTTGTTGCGTTCTGTTTTCAGTTATTTATTTAATCAAAGTGTCGTTGACGAAAATTCTTCTGTTCACCAATCAAAGAAAACCCCGTCTTTGATCCAGGTTAGGTTCGGCTACATCCAGAATTTCCGAATATAGGTCTACATCGGGTATACAACGGTTACATTTCTAATTTTGGCCCATGATATTTTGGATTAGGATCTAATTTTGCTGCTTCAAATTCGTAGAACACCTTTTAAACGAAGGTATAAGAGTATTGAAATTGCAAATTGTAAAAGAAGCACATTTTCGTATTAACAGATTTTATTGGCCCTAATTTCTTAAGTTCAGTAATCTCTTGTATGACAACAATAAAATCAAACATATTTTAAAACAACGTTTCCCACTGCATACTCTGTGGGTACCAATTGCCAGTCACATGACACGACCCGAGCAACAATGATCGAGCGTTAAGAGTATTGCTTTCTCAATTTCTCTCGACCCCTCTCTGTTAACGAAATGATTCATTGTATGTTTCTGCCAGGGTAGCCCTATATTCACCAATATTGAATCGGCCTAAGCGATTGCTCATAGAGTTTTTTTAATAGCATCGCGTTGACTTCTGTCCCATCTGGTGGTAAACGAGATGTAACGCGCTCGCCTATAACATTACCTTTTTAACTTTTTCATTATTAACTTAATTGCCTTTATATTTTTATGTCTTTAAGGCAGTGTTCATTATTAATTCCCTTATAATTTTCATTAGTATTTCATTTAGTTCATTTTCTTTAATAAACGAAGTAATATTAGTTTACCCAATTTTCAAATTGATGGACATTTGTGTCTTTCAGAAATGTATAATATTGAAATTATTCTGAGAAATAGCACGAATTAAGAAATAGCCCCAAATAAAGTTATCACAAAATAGCCTTAACACAAAATTATTTCTCAGGAATTTTGGCGCACAAATGTAAAGACTACTGTTGTGACCGTTTTTTTTTCCGTTTCAGGTGACACCTTGCCCGGTAAGAGCTTTAACGCCAATCATGGTGAATTGGAAGTTTTTATTGACGCCATTTGACGCCTCGTTTCGTTTCAGCTCCCGTTCCCATCGGGAATATAGTGTATATCGGTGAGTTATCGAATTTATTTGATGAAGACTTATTTGAGATAGGAGGAAATTCATTTCATGCTATTTCCGGCGCCCGTTACAGTAAGAATTGGCCGATTGTACTTCAGAGGCAATTTAGCAAGTTGTCTCATTCGTTTAATTGCATTTTTATGTTCCGCTATTTGCTTACATTCTTACAAAATCATATAAGGCTTTAATGACAGATAGCTATATACTAATAAAAATAGTCTAAATTATACGTTAGCTATTCTAACCCAACTTCTCATTATTTATTTTCAAATGTTTAAGTGCTTTGTTTAAATGTGATTTTTAAATCAGAGCCCAGATGTCGCCAGCGTCCACCGCTGCAGTCGTTCACCGCAGCGTGTTTGACTTGCTTGTGCCAATCGGTCTTCAGCTACGTCGTGGCTACATGCAATCCCATCCCTGGATGTGGTAATTATGCTCTCTTTCTTCTCACTCGACCCCTCAATTTTGGGAATCCGTGACTCCGATGCGAAATTATGCTGCTGGTCTCTTACAATCTGTTAATGTCAGTAGCTTAGGGGATTACCGTGCTGACGGATATCTTTAATTGTTGAAATGTCTGATTTAGTTTCCATTAGGTAAATAAATAAAATAAAGAATGGGATCAATAGCGTCAAAAATATGTTATGAAAGAGAGATTAGTCTTCAGACGTATTTCATTTAAAGAACTTTCAAACTTAACTATGACCAACACACATACATACATATATATGACCAACTCAAGTAAATATAACTAACAATAAACTTTATAAAACCCAGTACATGTATGCGTGATAGCTTCCCGACATGTAGTAGAAAGTTCTTTTGCAAACATGGTTTATTTCTGAAAGTCTGAATACAATAGCTTATATGTACATCGAATGTGCAAAATCAAAAACAATTATCTCATTCTCCCACAAGCGCTGAAGATTGAGATACTTTTAATATAAAATAGGAGAAATGAATACTGAAAATCACTAGACAACATCCGCTTTTGGTAATAAATTATTAAAAGATATGTAATCGAACTTCGCCGATCTATTTTTTTCCGAAATGCCCGTGCCATGCTTTTGAGATCCATTACTTAACAAAACAAATTCTATAAATGTATAATGGAATCAAAATTGGAAAATGATCAATTGGATCTTTGGTTCGTGATATTAGTTTTATCATTTTAAAAACCTACAGGCGTTTACTTAGCTATATATTTACATATTTTTGGCTCAGCTCTCTCGTTCAGCAAATATCATATCTCAGTAGTTTTAGCGTTCAAAATTTTCTTATATAACAATATGTAACAATATATAATTATATAATAATCTCTTTTGTAACTACATCTTTTAACACAATTATGGTCAAATTGATTGAGACATAAACTGAAGATAAAATAATCGTTAACGTATAAATGATACAGAAAAAGTATAGGTCATAGCTTTATTTCGCGACATACGTATTAAAGAAAGTCAACCGAACCATAACAGATGGCGCTGCCAGCCCCACGACATGTCCCTACAGTGTAATTAAAAGCTTTGCCTGTCTGAGATTTATATTAAAGTGACTTCATGAAGTATTCTTCGTATACAACTCCCCATTTCCGTAGTTTTTATAGTGTGTAAGCCCATACATTAAAATTTGGTTTTGGTTTTCATAACGTTTTAGATGCATCCCATCAATTCGAAGGAGCAAGTTTAGTAGAAACCGCAGCTAGTATAAGCAATCAAGCAGATTTGTCTTCATTCGGCTTTCAATATGGCTCCAGCGATTTACTATCATCAAATGAAGCTGCCGCTTTGTCAGGTCTATCATCAGGTTATGGAGGATATCCTTCAATGCCTGGTGTCTCTGGATCTTATTATGCAGATTCTGAGGCTGGATCTAATATTCAATCCGGCTCAAGTTTGTATGGACTATCAGCATCTAGCAACTCCTATCCATATTATGGAGGTCAAGTGCAATTTAACTTTGATGGAGAAACCGCTGCGTCTAATCACTACCCAATGTTACAACTGAGGCCTTACGGTCAGATAACATCAGCACATCGACCCGGTGGAATAATAAGTCATGGCCTGAACTTTGCTAAAGGAATAGCGGAATCCGGAATTGCCAGTAAGTTATCCACATATTTTTCTTTTGAATATTTAATTTCGTGCTTAATTTTAAAGGCTAGAGTGCAGTGAAACATGGAACAGAAACCTTTTATAAACAATCCAATAGTTAGTAACACACTTTTTTTGCTAATATTCCGATTGTAAGGGTCTATTTGCACCTTGGGCAGCAATTTTATTTCAATATCTGATATTGTTACACAATTTGCTAAATTTTATTGCATTCTCTTTTACTGAACAAAAGCATTATGTGCTTTATACATACATTCGAAAAGAACACATCAATGCAATTAACAATGAGAATCATTCATGAAATGCAATAACATATCATACAATTTCTTAAACACTCCCACTCCGGGTACTACATGTGCACGGCGGGAGGTAAATGAAACCACAAATACGACCAAATGTGGGAATTGCATTACTGAAATATAATATGAGTAAAGCTGTTACGAAATGTGCGTCAAAGTTCTATACAATATGTTTTTTATCTATGCCCACTCATAAATATTGCATTCGATTTAAAAGAAATGCTTTTACAATAACGAAACAAAGTAACTGTGATAGTGTGATTATGTATTAGTATAATCTCACTGTATCTTCGCAAAGAGATCTATTAAAATAAAATTTGATAAATAATAGTCTAATTGTGTGTTATAATATACTTATTGATGTTTTTTCATCTAAAGATGAATAGTGTGTTGATGGTGATACATTAGCAGTTTTATATATGTTTCCCTTTTCTTTTTGTACAATTAATTACAATACTCTTATTCAGATGCAGTAGGCGGCTTTCACGGAGCGGGCCACTTTAGCGGACGACCTTCAATAAAAGCAGGTAAGTGATCCGTCTTACAAGTTACTCTTACAATATTTCTGAATTTTCGACCCCGGCCGTCTGGTATTCACGTTCCCGGGAAAGATTGAGTGAAGGACGCTGTTTGTAAGGGAAATTATTTAACAAAGTTGCGTATAATTTTAAACAAGCGTATCCCGGTAATCTCGTGGGCCTGACAACTTTTGGGGTATAAATTAAAAATATATTACAAGAGCAGATGGTGTGCGGATCTCATGCAAATTCTATTTAATCAAACTTCCACTGAATTCCCCTGGACGGGCTTACTACTTATTGGATTTTTTCCGAACACAACCTTAGGGGATTGTTCAACCGAAAACGACGAAAGAATCACAACATTCTCTTATTGTTATCCGATTATTATATGTCGCGGCCACCTGACCGTAACTTGTTACTAATACCAAAACAGAAGTTAGTATTAAGAGATCTTCGAAAGAAAATTTTTCCTTCTTTATGGATCTGACATAGTTATAACACTATCTGGCACAGTTAAAATAACATCAATATTTTATCAACATCAATATTTTATTAACATCAATATATTAACTGAAGAGACTTAATATTAAAGAGAAATTGTCTTCGACAATTCCAATTATAATTTTTATGTGAATAATTATTATGAAAATAAAAACAAAATAGAAGACATTCTACACGTTAGAGGACCTTATTATAACTGTTAAAATAATTTTGTGCTGCACATGTACCGTTGTAGTGTTATCGCAATGCTAACAACAGAGGAAGTGAAGACACAAGCTTTGACGAACTCACCTTTACGCCACCAAGAGTACAACACTATGGACAAATGTCACAGTATTTTTAAAAAAAGAAGTTAAAATAGTACATCCCATTCACGCGTTTACCTTGAAAAGTGAAGTGTGCCTTACGGTTAAAGTTTACGATATCGCACAAATGTTATTCGTGCTGCTTCAAATTAAAAATTTACGAAAGCACCAATCTGATTGTCAAGTCAACGTATAAATACCCAAAATATAAAAACAATAGTGATCGTGTATCGCACACCACAGGCAGTCTGCAAAATCAGCAAAAATATATCTTCTTATAAGCGACGTCGGCTAGTCCATTTTTTTTTTCATTACACCACTAGACAGCGTAACACGCATCAAATGAAATCTGGCTAAAGGTCGCGCTATGAAGTAAGATGAGACTGTTATGAGAAATAATGAAACATCTACCTAATAGATCTGGGAAAACAAATATTAAAAAGAATCACTTGATATGATACTAACATCACAAAGAAAAGAGACTAAGTAAAATTATTAATGAAATCCAACAACTCGCGGTAGTATCAGAAGTAACAATAGCAGAAATTCACGTACATATTACATGTATTATACGATGAAAATATATAATGGGATTAATAAATAGGCATAACTAAGATATGAGTTATATATATTCTCGTGTACACAACCTGCATTCAAAAACCGTAACCCTAAAATTACTGTATATGCACCTAAAAAGAAAGAACTATCTGATGAATTAATCATAGAAGAAAAGTTTCCATTAGCCGCCGCAATTACTTTGATCTGTTCAGATCTTATATACGTGTAGCCGAAACACTAAAACTACGAACGCAATCGGTAAGCCTTATTGATTGAGTTGCTACACTAAAAATAGATTCTTTGCGTAATAAACACGAGTAGATGGAAACTTGCTTCGAAGTGCCGAATTAGTTTCACTAATTTGAACGACGAAAACATTAATTTGGTGCTGGATGGGAGATGCCTTTCAAAAACAAACCTTATTCGATTCTTGAACACAATTCTCAAACTATGAACGAACAAATTATAACAAATAATGAAGCACGATTATCGGCTTTCATAACAAGAGGCTCTCAGTTTTTATATTATAACCTTATAAATTTTCACCATCCTGTGCGTAAAGAAAATTAAAATTAGATCCGGTACGCTTTGAGTTTTTAATTCAAAGTAATGTTCGGTCTTTTCTTAATATTTTAATAGAGAGCAGTTTAAACTTACCAAGGTGAATAAGCAAAAGATTATTAACAGTGATACGCTACTATTAAAGCAACCCTAATACATATTAAGGACTTGTCCTTGCTTGCAAGTAGATAATTTTGAAGATTTAATCCAGATTTGGAAATGATTACCATATATATACAAGACCATAAATTAATAATTTTAAATTGATCAAAATGCTCAGAAAATATTTTTGTTTTTGTCAGCACTTGTCAAATGCGGTAGTCTGTTAAATTGTCAATAAAGCCATTTGTCATGTAAGATGACAGTAGAAAATTCAAAAATTTTCGATAGGAGCCGTCTTGCACTAAGCCCTAGAGACAAGTCCTGTTTATGATTTGGTCTCGTTTCTTAGACAAATTTTAAGATTTATGGTAGTTCTTGATTGTCAAGGGAAAATACACAGAGATAGAACAGTTTATAAGGTATTTCTATACTATGGTTTATCCGTAATATAAAATGATCCATGAATGTCTTAAAAGAGCAGATTTATCTTCAGAACGTCTTACATTTCCGAGAAAAAATGTTGTTGACAAAAAATTTACCATTCCTACAACGAGATTTGAAGTTTTCGGAGAATTATGCTTCATTAGTTATTCTCTAGCTCACTCAAAGAATATTAATTGTTGTAGGTAATGCCGAACAGGGTGAATCAGAAAAACAAAAATGAAATTCAAGTCAGTGATGAAAACGACAAAGGCAATACAAATGGATAACCGATATGTTATAAGTAACTTTGTGTGTGTAACATGAAGGACAAACCACGCTTGACACTTAATAAATACATAATAATTCTGTGTAGTTTTATTCAATATTAATCTGGTATGCTTGCATGATTCATCTCCATCGTCATCAACCCTTTTGTCGGTTCACTGCTGGACATGGGTATCTTTTCAGAATGAAAAGACTATCAGCTGCCACTTGCAGGTAGATTCTGGCCAAGTGCAGATGGACAGACTTGCATGCTTATGTCCAACTGTCGCAACGATTTTTATAAATATACCTGAACATATGCTGATTGAACCTATTGTACTCGACTTGACTTCGACTCGACTTGTATTCGACTTAGATTTAGCAACTGTTAGCTAATGGCAGCGGTTAGTTTAATTCAGTAATATGCTCGTACAATAATTATGCTTTCCAAAATACCAATTAGGTCTTATTCAAAAACACTTTTTGTAATCTCAAAACCATGTATAACCTGAAATATCGTTTTCAATACCTATTGGTATAGGGCATAGAATTTATGCCCTCTGAGGTTTCATCATCATCATCAGCCCGACTCAGTTCACTATTGTCATATAGGCCTCCCCTAAAGAGCGCTATCGTACACTTTCATAGAGGATTTTTGTTTGGGTATCACAGGCTGGACTGTCGGGTTGAGGTTTCATCTGATATCTGAATATCTATGTAATAATAAAAATGAAAAAACATGTGTTTTAACTGAGTCCTTCGCGTTTCACAAAACAAAATGTAGCAACGCGGTATCAAAAAAATATTGTTCACTGATGTATTAATATTTTAATTGACTCTCAATGTAGTTGCAAGAGCATTTGAAATGTCGGTGAGCGGAAAATGAGAGAAGAAATATTATTTATGGAAGTATCGTACGGTCTGCATATAAATTAATAAATTTCTACATTGCAAAGAGTCGTTCAGCAATGCAGAAATTTATTTATGTAATTGGAAAAGTTTGCGTAATGTTTATTTGCCAGTGTGGCTACAGCAAGCGTATCGACCTCGAACAGGACGGGGGATGCAGAAGTTACGGATAGCTAAAGTTGATAGCGATGTGACCCAGTCCGCGGACTAGTCACACATGTCGGCTCAAAAGAGCCAGTAAACAAAAAAGACAAAAAACCAAGCGCGCGTAGTGCTCGCGCGATTGCAGATTGCAAACGTTCTGTAAAATTAAGCTACATCCGATCCCATCGGCGCATAGCTCATTGAACACTAGTAGTATTTTTTAAACTTCATAGAATCGCGTTTGACTACAGATTTACTTGGCGGTATGTGAGATGTATAGGTCGCCCTCCTACCAGGTGGTCTGACGATCTGAAGAAAACAGCGGGAAGCTGCTGGATTTCAGGAGCCCAAGACCGGATGGATTGGCACCGATTAGAGGAGACCTATGTCCAGCAGTGGATATAAAGAGGCTGACGGTGACGACGATAATGTTGATGAAGTGAGATGTAACCTAGGATGGAGCAGTTATACCTAAAAATGCTTATTCAATCACGTTTCTAACAATTTCAAGTTGTACGAATCAGGAAAAATAGTTGCGTGCCGGGAATTCCGCTCTTTGGCAGCCTTTTACTTTAATGAACGTTTTCAATATTCTAAAGGCATGACACGTAGTCGTCAATTACAATTGTTAAATAACAATCGTTATGCCATATCGGAGCCTTTGTGGACGTTAAAACATACGACGCATTGGGCATTCACTCGTACCTCCACCAATCAGCTTCCGAGCAATGTCGTTGGGTATGGTCCAGACCTCTTGCGGTAGAAAGCACAGTGGTCAAAGAAAAATAAAGAAATAATTGTTGACGGCGAAATTATTAGCCATTTTCTCACATGTATAATTTTTTTATCGAATTTATTGTCGCTAAACAATAATTGCTTAAAGTTTCGGCTGGAAGCATATTATGTACGTTTAGGAAATATTCTACTTCTTTGTAGAATTAACGTATTTTATAAATCCCTAGTAAGACTGCAATAATACTATTGAGATCGTTAGTGATAAATACACATCAGTCGATCTGTCGTTTACTATAAAAACAATATAAAAATGTCACTTCGTCTAAACAAGTCCTACAGCAATATAAGTTCTATATCATATTTGCCGAAATATACAGAACCATAAACAAACACACGCCACGGCAACGAAATTGAAAATATAAATTCTAGCTGCGTAGTTATTTCAGAACCAACATCAATTTCAATAATAACTCAAGAACCTGCGCCGCAAAACGATTTTCAAACACAAACTCTATTATCATAAAATGTCTCACGAATTGTGTCCGTGTCGGTATACGAAATGTTCTAACGACACAGTATATTATTGACATTTCCAGGAATTATACTTGGTGCTTGAGTTTCTTAGGAATGAGTCGCGGTTATATTATAAAACTTTAGAAATCCATGTGTATCGATTATATTATAAGGTTATTAAAACGATATTTTGATAACATTTGTGAAAACATTACCAAAATTTAATAGAACGTATAAACCTATAAATAAAAATTATAAATCTGTTTTTTAAATACGTATACGTTTAATAAAAAATTAAAAAGATTTTTTATTATTACAATAAAACTACAAATTATAAAAACGACTGAAGTTATGAAAAACATCCGTAAACATGATAACATAAATATTGATAGAACGACGAAACAAGTAAAAAAATCTAAAAATGTATTTCACTTATTCTCTGACGAAGTCCGGGCGCCGGACTAGTGGGCCATTAAACTATATTACTTCACGTTTTATATTCCTTTCATATTTCCCACCGTGGAAAGAAAGATGTGACTGTAATAGAAAAGAAGGGAAGAAAGAAAATCTTTATTTAGCACTGAAAGGGATGCCCGCGATGATAATGGCGTCCTGGACTGTAACTATGCTCTTAATTAGTGGTGAGAGACCCGTCGACCCGTTCTCATACTTGTAATATTATTCAGTTAAGATTTACAACCCGTTCATTATACTTATATCATCACGTCAGGTCCCTTTACGAAGTGGGCAGAGAGCATCGAGCGCCAAAATATCTGGCCTTCAAACCTAACGTACTTTTTCTGATTTCATCGCTCTCTTGATATACGCACGCCGGTTTTGGAAACTCTCTAACCACTAAATCTGATAATATGTATATTTAAAAACTTTGTCAGTAGAATGGATAATAAAACGTTGACTACGATATTAAGGATAAGACAAGGTTAAACATACAAAATGGGGAATGCGTAATTACAAATTCTTGGGTAGATAACGCCTATAAGTATCTGCATTTCGAATATAGTTTTTGAAAGATTGATTATTAGACTAAATTGTACAAATCTTCTTTTACGTAAAATCTCTATTTCACTCAGATCTGCTGTAATTACGAAGTGTAAATTCCAATACAAGAGAGCACCAATCCCGGTTTTATACTCCACTCTTTAAAATCATAAAGCTGGTGTATAAAAATTAAACGCAAAATTAATTCTAGAACCGCGAGTAGGTACCTAACTCTTTCGACTGTATTTGTAATTGCTCTCCGTACGTTCAGTTCAGTCGTACGCTCCGTTTCGGGCCTCGTCTTTTCAATTTTACAGCTGTGATATAACGTTGGAGTAACTAAATTTTATGTGCATATTCCAGCATTCTTGGCCGAGGCCGGATTTAAATGCAAATGTATGTGGGAAGTATCTCGTTCTCGTGCGATTTGTTAATGCGGCGGCTGCAGACGACGATTTGAGAAAATCTTGCTATATCCTGGGAAATTAAATTTTCCCTATCTCATTTCCCTATCGTTTGTTTTCACCAAATCCGCCCTGTATCTGACGAGAGTCGTGTATGTGATGACGAACCATGATATGTCTGTATCAATTAACATACCTACCCGTAAGTGACCTGGCGTGATGGCATAACAATAATAACTGTTATTACTTGTTACCGCTGTCCCAAAACTTTCTTTTTACCAAAGCCGACATGTGTCAAAAGAGTTCTGTATGTGGCAGAAGCGTTTCACATGTGTATGGATAAAGACATTTGGCTCTTCTGTCCTCTACCTATCCCGTAAGGGTCTAGCGTGAGAATCACGTAATCATTAAGATCGGCGTTGTTAGTCTGTTCATATTTAAGTAGTGATCCGAAAGCACTCCATAACAAAAAGAGATTCAAAAAGTGCTTACAGAATCCGCTCACTATTAGTTAGTCAGCAGTAATGTACGAATAATTTCATACGTTCTACAGTTACTCCCTTCATACAACCATTGAACTCTATATGAGAGATTGCTAGAATAACCAGGCTAGCTCTTTCAATATTCGCCAGTGTTCAATATATGCAGCCACGCTGACGTACATCCGGTCGGCGAGCAAAGGAATTCAGATATTAAATTCAATGGAAATACCCTCTGATTTATTCCCACATTTCTGTACCAGATACGTTCAACTTTGAATATCTAAATCTTTTCGGATACACAATTATTGTACTTATACAGATATTACAAATCACGAAAGGTTACAGACCATTTCAAAATATATGTAAATGGGCATTCAGTCCATTTAGCCATAACTTGAGAATTAGCACACGAATGTCGAATGAACGAACGACAGAGCCGTTAGTTCAGTGATTATTAAAGTCCACTTGAAACAAATACTTGTGCCATAAATACAAGTACGTATTACTGATATTTCTGGGTTTTAACCGAATATCTACATACATAACTGTATTTAGTTATCACTCATCTGATTCCCAGGGCACAAGCTTCGCCGTCTTTGGAATCAGATGCCTGTGTGTGAAGATGTCCCAAAATATTCGTTTATACATTCTTATTATTAGCATTGAAACCGTCATTTATAATGCTGTGAAGAGGATTTTCGTCCAAAAATCTCTTATGTATATATTTCCTGTATATGCTACTGAGAGTCAGTTGATCTGCAAATTTATGATTATATGACTTTAAAATTTTGATTATTTTAGTTAAATTGCTATTTCCCACCAACGTTATTTTCAGTTGCCCACTGTTGGGAAGAAGGATTAACTCCAGCAGACCTGACTTATATTGATGATATAAAGAATATGGCAGCGTTCAGTGACGCACAGCACAGGGGCCCCGAATGGTACAGCTACAATTCTAACACATCGCCAGAATCAGGAAGTGATCTGAAAAGTGGACTCGAAGATAGTTCCAGGTATCTTGTCTCCATACTTGTATTCTAATTCTTTAGTAATTGTAATTACGCAAAAGTATGAAGGATTTTTCAAAGACAGAGACGCCGTATTCATCTGCATCTGCATCTTATAATTTAAAATCACGTCAGATTCCTATTGAGGAACGTAGAGAGCACTGAAGGCAAAATAACATTAAGGTTACAGAGATAATGTTTCAATTATTTGAATATTACATTGTTCCTAATTCGTTATAATTAAGGAAAATATCAAAATTGCATTGAAAATGTAATAACTTTTTTACGTCGACCAACGCATTACAAGTATGATTCATGGAGCTGTATTAAACACAGCCTCGTCCGGCTGCGCTCACTTAGGAGAGGAAAGAACATTGTTGCTTAGAAGCCGACCATAAATATCTTGAAAAATGAGGCCCGCCCGGAGGAAATACGGTGTCATTGGTAGTGACATCTTAAGTAAACTGCCGGGCGAAATGGGTTTACCTGAAGCTGAAAGTGTATTAATAATTTAAGCTTTAAAATGCGAAACAACAATGTAATTGTTTTGCACAGGAGTTTGGTTAAGAGAAGCTTGTGTTGGTAGTGAACTGAGATAGGCTATGATGAGGATGATGATGGCACAGTATACAATTTTTAAAACCAAATACGAGCAGGAGGACGAAATTGACATAATATGCTTATGACTTTTTATTTAACGATAATGTTGCTTTCTACAATGTTGACTCAAAATGTCTTAAGGACACCTACACACTTAGGAATTCCCAATAATATGCAAATTTTTGTAAAGTCTTGCGTACCAGGAATAAAGCCTAGTATCCTGGAAGTGCAAAGCTGGACTAGTACAGCTTTTCAAGATTATTATATTGATATATACATTACATTTATATTGAGATTACTGGGACTAACAAAATCCGTAATAATTTTATT
>DWME01000260.1:0-38308 GCA_018244795.1 Parelbella ahira ahira | reverse complement strand
ATAAAACTGTTTCGGCTTGGCAATCTTTGCCGCACTGGAGTGTAGCCGTGCATGGGATGTCGTGCGTCAGTATCCATGGACATACATACACATTACATATACATACATATTGGAGACGACTATGTCCAGCAGTGTAAAAACTTGTAAGATGTAAAAACTTATTATTCAGATAGACATTTAAAATAGACCTTTGACAAAATGTCATTATTTCCAAATCTAACAAGAATTAATATGAATTACATATTACTTTAATTTCCGTTAATCGCCGATAACGTTCATGGCTGACCCGCTGGACAAACGGTTATATAATTCGGACGTTGCCTAAGTATTGCATTCGATCTACAAATGGCATTAAGGTGAATACATAATGCGTTGCGAAAAGAGTCCGGCACGGCGAGACGGTGCGTTTGGTAACAAACGCGTAACACAGCAGCGGGAGTAACAAAGTAGTGAACTATGATTTAATGACACTTGTGCCTCAGGATACTTCAGAATCTGGTTCATGGTGATCAGCAGAACAAGGGTGTCCATAGGAATTTTCGGCTCAACTCATTATTTCAGAACAAATTATACGATACATTAGTATAGTCCAGTGGCGACACCATCGCGCAAATGACGGGTAGATTTAAAAAAAATATCTTATAAGTTCAGATTTTCTCTCTTGGTAATATGGGTAGCCTGTACTTTTAACCACTACAGTGGCCAGAAATAGTAGAGCTACCGGGAATTGAGGTTCGTTTATTGTGACACTACCTATGGAGTTTCTTCACCCATTGATATTTTTAACGCTAAAATCATTCCGACGTAAGTAGTCCTTACGACATCTGATCACAATGATGTTCTCATTGAATACGCTGATCGAAACCCTAATTAGTCAATCGGTTGTGATATGTTTGGTCGGAGTTTATCAAAAAGAATGGGCACGTCACAAATAAGAAGTTTACGTTGAATTCATTTTATAACAAAATGAATCATCGCCGTCCGAACGGTTAGTTTTGTAACGGATCGGAGTACAGTTATCCTAACATCAGAGTGGAATGGAATTACTGTTCGTAATTTAAAAAGAGAACAGTCATCCGAACTACCTATGTATCGAATTAAGTCACGTATGTTTTATAGGTATTTTTTTATTCCCAGTAGTGGCTCGGAGTCTGGACCTTTGTTTAGCTCGGAGTCTAAATTTGTGCCTGATTAATGGTTACAGGCTCACTCCTTATTCATATTGAGACGGAGGGGAGAGCGGGGCTGAAAGTGTCGGGGGTAAATGGCGCCGATGGGTGTAGCTCGAAAATGAAAAGAGATAGCTATATTTATGTTTTGCGTTTAATTATGTCATTCGATCGCGCACGCGTGGCAGCCATTTTAGTTTCGCCCGTGTCGAGTCTGGAACAGGTAAGCAAATATTTTCGCATTTATACTTTTTGGGCTATTTGACAAGTCTTTCGAGTATTTGTAATTAATATTTTACGCAAATCTGTATTTTTATCTGAGAATCAAAGAGCAAACTTGCATTAGTGTTCAGTGTAATCAATCATTTTTCACATACTAAAAATTTATGGCACATAAAACGGGGTTGACTGCCTCGTTAGTCGAGCGGTTGCAAGCGCGACTGCCGATCGGGACCTCTCGATCCAAATGAGTTCAAATCCCGGGTCGGGTGCTATTGGATTTTTCTAATTTAGAATATCTAGTAGTGACTCGGAGTCTGGAATTGTGTCCGGTGTATGACAATAGGCTCAACACCTATTCCATGGGTCTTAAACGTAACTGGTGAAACGTGGGAGTGTACTACACTCCCGTGCCTACCCCTTCGGGGATTACAGGCGTAATGTTCCGTTTAAAACAGGGTTGAAAGTGCCTTACATGTGGGGCTAATAGTGCCGCACAACCAACCCCATCATAACCATAATCTGATAGCCCCATACCAACCATTGTTACAACCAATATTTTTTCTTTCGTTAGGATGAGGACTTACAAAAGAAAAACGCGGAGAGGGACTACTTCGAAAGAGCTTTTGCAGAGAGCAGCCGATGAAGTCATTAAAGACGGGCGTAAATTGAAAACTGTGGCACGTGACCTAAAAATTTGTCACACGACGTTACAGCGGTTCGTGAAGAGACAATTGTCAGGACAAACACCTAGCGTTGGCTACAAAGCTCGGCAGGTGTTTAGTGATGAACAAGAGGCATCATTAACATCATACCTATTATCATGTTCCTCTATTTACTTTGGTCTCCTACCAGAAGAAGTGCGTAAACTTGCGTATGAAGTTGCGGTTAGATTCAACGTTTCAAATATCCCGAAAACATGGCATATAAGTCGCAGTGCTGGTAAAGATTGGTTTACCAATTTTATAAAAAAACACTCATCGATTTCTATAAGGACCCCGGATGCTACGAGCGCAAGTAGTGTGACGTCATTCAAAAGACACAACGTGCAACAATTTTATGAAAAACTTGGCGACATTATATTAAAGCACAAAATGACTCCCTCGCGTATATGGAACCTGGATGAGACTGGTGTTCAAACAGTGTTGAAGCCAAAGAAAATTGTTGCATCAAAGAGTGATAAGCGAGTAGGGGCGGTCGTATCCGCTGAACGTGGAGCACTAGTTACGGTTGAGCTAGCCGTAAATGCTATTGGAAATACGATCCCGCCCATGTTTGTTTTCCCACGGCTAAAATTTGAAAATCAATTTATACGTGATGGTCCACCAGAATGCATTGGGGCCGGCAACAGCTCTGGGTGGATGACAAGTACAGAATTTTTGATTTACATGGATCATTTCATAAAGTATACTAAGCCCACACCTGAGGAACCAGTGCTTTTGCTACTGGATAATCACTTATCCCACATTGACATTAATGTGGTCGAAAAGGCAAAGGAAAACCACGTTATAATGATGTCCTTTCCTCCCCACTGTACACACCGTCTTCAACCGTTGGATGTCGGTATCAATGGTCCATTCAAGTCAAACTGCGCGAAAGGCCAACAAAAATGGTTAAGGTGTAATCCCGGAAAAACCATGTCGATTTACGACATTCCAGGTATTGTAAAACACGCCTGGCAGTTAGTTTCAACACCGATAAATATTTGCAATGCATTTAAAAAAACAGGGATATGGCCTTATGATTCCAATGTGTTCACCGACGAAGACACTGCACCATCTTTTGTCACTGCTCGACCACTATCAAAACGTAAAAAGAGGCCAACAGATTTAAGTATTAAACCTGGTCCATCAGGTATTCAATGTCAGGAAAACTTACTCTCAGGTATCAGCATTGAACCGGGTCCATCGGGCATCCAACGACAGAAAAAGGTGGTCTCATGTATCGGCATTGAGACTGGTCAATTTGAAGAGCCTCTACAGAGACCTGCTCAAAACGATGCCCAGCAGAAAACGATTCGGCCATACACTGATGAGACAACATGCTCACCAGAAATTATCAGGCCATTACCCAGAGCACCTCCGCGAGTATCCACAACAAATAAACGACGTATTAGAAAAGCAGCTGCCCTGACTGATACACCTGAAAACAATGTACTGGCTGAAGAACGAAAAAAGAAGAAAACGACAAAAAGAAAAAACGAAAACAAAGGACCAGTTAAACAAAATAAAAAGCTAAAAAGCAAATAGACAAACACCGCAACGTAAAGAAAGCCAGTGTTAAAAGAAAAATATGGCAAGAATCTGATGACAGCCATGAGGCTGCATATAAATGCTGTGATTCCTATCGTAATACGCCAAAATCGTAATCGTAAATCGTAATTAATCCAAATGAGAAATGGATCCAGTGCATTATTTGCAATAATTAGGCATACTTGAATTGTATTCTTAATAAAAAATCTTTCACATTTGTTTGTCCAAATTGTGTTTCGCACGAATCAGAATAAGATAATAGGTAATTATAACAGTCTCTATTTCTCGGTTTGATTCACATAGGACTGATTAGCTTAAATCCTAGAATAGTTGTTGATAGCCGTACCTTAGAGTATAAAAATTAAGAAGTTAATGACTATTTGATTAATAAATATATTGAGATAAATACTGTTTTTATTTTTTAATTCTCTAAAAGCATTTATTTTCACATAACCACCACAACCACAACCAACCTCAACATTCGCACGACACGCTCCCCGACGGGGTCAATTGTGCGTCTCTCTGCCTACCTCTTCGGGGATTACAGGTTTTATGTTAGGTTGTTTATCGTGATAACAACTAATTTTGAACCTATCCGAAGACTTTCTTCATAAGCGCGCGACTGCTGCCGCGAGGGTAGCAGTAAAAAATGTGCATCTATATTTTTTTTAGACGTTAGTCGAACCGGTACACAGTTTAATCATGTCCTATGTATGTACATACTAACGAAAGGTTTAAACGTAACTAAATCGCGTTGTCTGATAACCTATTTCCAACACTGTTTGTAAGATTTCGATGTTGCTGTTAAAATAGACGAAAATCCTATTTTTCCGCTTGCTTATCTTTAGATAAAAATTGTGGTGATGATTAAGCTTTATAATAATGAGAATAATATGTGCAGACAAGTCAAACAAGAACATCTGATCCCAAGTTAAATAAAGTCTGTGTTACAGTAACTACACACATATATACATTTTCATACAAACTTACACAATTATATAGGAAATTTTACACTCTTACATGTATTTATTTCTATTCCATTCTGGGACGTGAACGTAACCGGTGAAACGCGGGAGTCATTCCTCCGCCCATCTCTTCGGGTATCACAGGCGTGATGATACATCATAACATCCTTGCAAAGAAAAATCGCATCAAACACATAAATATTTGTCTCGAATTGGAATCGATCCGACAATTCCCGACATGGCAAGTAGTACGGTCAAAACTCGCGGAGCGGACTAATAGAGAAGTCAAAGCTTTAAATATACTAAAGTATAACAGTTTAATACGAATTATTTCTGCGCTTCCCACTTTATCGAAGTCGCAACGGTGTCATGGTCTCGGGCTGGATAAGTTATCGTGCCAACCTAAAAAAACTCTATTCAGACCAAACAATCGTCATTGTTCATATTGTAGGAAAAACTTTCCTCGTTATCGATGGAAGTCGGTTAAAATCTAGTTTTATTGTTATTGCGTTAATGAAGTCAGTTTTATTTAATTAACAATTACGTACACAAAGAGTGTACAATAGAAACAAGATTGTACTATAGAAAATTTGGTCACGCTGGTCACATCTCTCGCAGAACCGATGGCCGCTGGAGCAGACGTGTTCTGGAGTTGGGACCGCGTCTTGGCAATCTTAGCGAAGGACGCCCTAGCAAAGAGGCTGGCAGTGGTTGGATGCGAAGATCTGAAAATCAAGCTCATTTGCGTGCCATTGGAGATGTCTGCCAGCAGCGGACGGGAGTAGGCTGATAATGATGATGAACGCTGCTTATCCCTTAAAGAGTTTCCAGCAGCGCCACAAATATAAAGTGAACATTGAGAGATTCAATTTAATGTGCACCTATTTAAAACAAAGTAGCAAAAATAATACATACATGACCATAAATACACGTACAAATATCAGCTATAGAAAATTTCTCAAAATTCACAATTACTTACTACATATTTCGACGTCTCTGACATTATACTGTTCGACAAAGTCAAGTGGGTCGGTGGAAGTGGAGCTATGGCGAAGAGTTTCAATGAAAAACAACTACGGCAAGACGTAAGAATAAGTACACCAGCTCCAGTGTCGCGACAAGGCTCCGCTTTATATTTACGTACGGTTAGCGGAGGCGCCTTTGTTCCTAACTCTCGTATTACGTCGACTCTCTTTATTGTGCTGGTTGAAAAGAGAGATAAGACAATACCATAAGACTTTACGTTGAGAAAAGCTTAGTACTGTACTAAAGTTGCGTGTATTCGTCTAGACTTTATATTAAATAATAAATATCTTAGAAATTTTTTAAGACTATTCTGCTTGTTAACAACGCGGAAAGCTATGAAGAAGGAACTTAATAAAGTCAAATAATGTCTTGCACATTATTCTCTTTGGTTTATCTTTTAATTGTACCTACTGATTTTGTATAATTTATTTTTCAACACTACGTATGTTTCACTACACTTGACTGCCTCGTTAGTCGAGTGGTTGCGCGACTGCCGATCGGGAGGTCCTGGGTACAAATCCCGGGTCGGATACTATTAGATTTCTCTAATTTAGAATTACTAGTATTGACTCGGAGTCTATAATTGTACCCGGTGTATGGCAATAGGGTTATCACTTATTCCATGGGACTTAAACGTAATTGGTAAAACGTGGGAGTGTACTACATTCCTCTGCCTACTCCTTCGCGGATTGCAGGCGCGATGTTACGTTTGTCCGTTTCTATGTTTCACTAACATTACCATATAACCTAACTGACAAAAAAAAAACCTTGCCATATTACTATTCCGATTTTTAAAAAAGTACATGTCATATTAAAGGGAATAAAGCGGTAAAAGTAGATAGATGAAAGAAACAAATTTATACCTACTACAAGATAGAACAGCTGTACCAAAACTTTTTTGAGCATTTTGCATACATTTCTATGCTATTGTGTAGTTTAACTCTAACCGCTTACCGTCATGAATGTTCCACATATGCAATGAATAATTTTAATTAACTAAATAAGTTCATAAGTTACGGGTCTTATCGAAAACGGTACTTATACAGAACATAGATTCCATAACAGTTAAGTACGCGTCTTTTGTACCTAACACATAAAGATAAAAATGAAAAACGAGTTAATTCTTTATTAAATGAAAATAAAATAAATCAATTAACGCAAACGCGCTGAGCCGCCACGTTTAACAGACATCAGAATATGAAGGAAGTGCAAATGTAACAACGACACAAAACATTGTTAGTAAACAATTAATTTTTTACGCGCATCTCGCACCGGAACACCGTTCTACCATAAGAACACAAATCTAAAACGCACTTTCCTCAAACATCCTCGTTGTCGTCGATGAGCATTCAGCGCGCGTTGGCATCCGTCCAAGGATGAAAGCGGGCGACAAAAAAACCGAACGCAGTGTTCAACCTAAACAAAAGCCCGTACTAGGAAATATATCGAACCGAGAGAAACAAAACGAATCCTTCCTCGTTGTATCTTCCGAAGACAGGAACAACGGGACGACCGACCGTCTGAGTCACCACCGGCGATCAAAAGGAACCAGGAGCCCATGACAAAGGGGAATTAGTGAAAAACGGTGAGTAAAACGTGTGGTCTAAATCCAATACCGTGACTCTCACGACTTCCGCGATGTGCTCTCCGTTTAACCTTATTACTTAAACGCGCGTCGCCTTTAATGTTTTAAGGCCGTCGTTTTATGTGATAATAACAGAAAAACATACAAACAACGTTATAAACAGAACTTGATTTTTGCACTCCTAGTTTATTTTCAATCTATACATGTTTTGTTTAAGCTGCCTTTGCATCACGACTATATTATTTATTCTGCATTATTTCACCTTCAAAAGAACAATGGGCGAATTTTACACTTCATTGTATATCTCGCCAATCAATTCTAGGGTACACATCGTAACTTTAGTTTTTTTGCCATTCCTTCCTTTGATAACCTACAAAAAAAGTTCGATATGATATTAAAGATTTATACAATTTAAAACATATTAATTCAACGTTTTGTTGTAGGTACGCAGCAAGAGTTACGATTTATCAGTCACATTCAATAAATTTTCATAACACAAAAATGTGGCTTGTAGGCCGTTTCATACAAACAGGTTGTTTTAAATATTCGCGAACCGTCTTCTGGCTTCATTACTCACTCCACAAGGCACGTATGTACGAGTATGTATACTAAAATAGATTTCGTTGAAAAACACTTGTTTGTCCGCATGTGTGATTTTTTTTTCACTGGACGAACAATAAACACGTAGCAACGGTATATCCATTTTAAAGACCAATTTACTCTTTAAAATTATTAATAACAAGTCTGCTTAATTGTAACACTCACGACTTTAGTACCCTTTAATGCACAACAGTTTTATCAGCAATACGACACTTTTATAATGTTATCAAGTGAATAAATCACATAATGAACACTGCGAATGAACTCTCGGCCTGGTTTTCGAAACCGTGTCGGGTCGAAATGTGCGAACGTCGAAACGAAAACGTTGCGCCGAACGGTCGTACACCGACAGCGTTGTTGTCGATAGGGTAATACGAAATATACATATCATTGCGTGGGATAAGATTTCACATTTCGCACATTTAATTAGCACTTTGATACCGTTGAAAGTACCACAGCAGTACAAAGTAGTTTAACAATTTCTGTATTCAAATCTTTTTATTCAATTGCGGAATCGTTCAATGTAATATCATTGTGTTATCCGATCTATTAATTATCTGAACGAATGCGATTGTAATGGAGTAATTATTACTTTTAAGCTCAAACGTTTTTAATGGATTGCACGCTAATGCGTCAGTTTATTTTCATATCGGTTTATAATTTCATTGTCCTCGTATTCAGTGTCAACATCCATCATCACAAAACGTGCAGATCTAGTTATAAAACAAAAGATTATTGCTACATCGATTGTTTTGCTTGGGACAAAATTCTATACTCATGCTAACACAGCATTGGATTTTATGACAGTGTTTCCACACAAAATTTATTGTGTATATCACATATTTAACGATATCCCAATGCATACTTGTCGTGTTATTTTTTTGCTTCGTTTTTACTTTTTTTAAAAGCATTTGTTCTGTTAACTTAACGTTTTTTAATGTCAAAATTTACATTTCTTTATGTAAACTACGGATGTTTTCAAACCAGTTTCGAATAACGACTTTGTTTTCGCCCGTTGCAATGTTAAATGTGTGAAATCAATTTGTCAGGAATAAACTCGCCGTGCCGGTTGTTTCTATTCGGTAAAATGTTTTAATTCACAAGTGCCCAGAACAACATACCATGTACGATCCAGAAATTTCTTTCGATTCGTGTTGATAACGTGGTCCTATCATTATTTTAGTTTCGTTAAGCTAGTCATCTAGTGTTTTCCAGTGCCACTGCTAATTAAAAGATCCTGGGTTCCATTCCCAGGCCGGGAAAAGTACAATTGAGTTTTGCTAACTTGAAATTCCCAGTATTAATACGAAATCTGTTATGCCCGGTGTATGGCAATAGACTCAAACCCTATTCTATGATGGGCCGCACATCATAAACATGTACTACACTTCTCTGACAACCTTTTTGGGGGAAAACAGGCGTGATGTTCTGTTATTAACAATTCGCTACTGAGCGCACCCTTAGACCATCGCAAGGAAAGTTAGGTTTAATTTTAACGCGTCGTTTTGCGGGCAAACTGCGACGATTGCACGCGCGCATCTGGGATGAATAAGCGGCGAACAGGACGCTAAATGCGCTTGAGAAACTTATTTTCGATCTCAAGAGACTCGCCGCATCGTACAAAATCTTGAGCCAATACAGACGCTGATATGTAGAGATCATCGGGTTACTTGCGAATTGCGTCCTAAAAGTGGTCCAGGAGACAAAGGAAAAGCTGTTGGTGGTAGTGGTGAATTATAGCCATTCAAACTACCACTATTTGTTTCAACATAGCCATAATATTCGTAACAAAAGAAAGACAAACAGAAGCCGACCACAAAAAATCATACCTCAATCCATAATGAAAAAAAAAAACTTTTTTTTTTTAAATAAACTGCTAGTGCGGAAAGTTCCAACGCGAAAATAATAAAGAAAACATACGAAAATATCTTGTATTTGGCTGTCCTATATACTACGTCGATGTATTTATAATGCGGTGGCGTAGATTGGTACGGCTACGCGAAATGATTTCTGCAACAATCTGTACGGTAGTTTCAGACAACAGACAAACAATTTTTGTGTTATTAGACGATCACGGCGAGGACAGGGCGCGATGACGCTCATCGCGGGAGGCCTGTATCCAGCAGTGGACTGAGATAGGCTGATGATGATGTAACGATACGATCCTACGTGGTCGAGGAAAGTTGGACAGCACAGCGATATTATGACCAATGTTTGAAACGGAAAGAAAAGTATTTAGCTAATTATTATTATTAATTATGAGATTAATTATGATCATTAATGACCATAAACTATTATTTAAGACTTTATTAAGAATCACGTCAGGTCTGCAAGAATAGAGATATTTGGCACTCGGTGGTTTCTGCCCGACGCATATGGGACGTGGCTTAACTGCATAATAATAATACTACGTAAATTCACACACACACACAAATGGCTACTATACTAAACGGATACTATATCATTTATCGTTAAAATCCTGTGTCCTTTAGATGAACAGAGGGCGTCCAGTCACTGAATATGTGACGATCTTGAGCTAAGCATTTAATCTCCGTCAAATACTATACAGTGAATTATAGTGTTTGTTACGACCAACTTGAGAAAACAACTTGAGAAAACGTCTGGAAAACGCTGAATAAAACAATACGCATACATAAATCACATACATTTATACGATTCTGTTTGTTTATTGGCGTCAAAAACAAGTGTATTTTCCTCAACCGACCTAGACTATTAAGTACCTCATTTCAAATACATAATGCACTCAAAATATCACTCCCTGTGTTCTTTGTTTTGCAAAATATTTTCTTGCAACTGAGTGCTTTATGAAACCAATATAGTTTTAAAGCTGTAATACTTTCACTAAACGCTGCCATCCGACAAACTGCAAGCGTCATCTGCTAATTACACGCTCCAATAGCTAGCTCTTCATTTAACTCGTCACGCGAATTCCTCTTCAACGACCAGACAATAACGTCGATATTCGACTAACAATCGAAGTACTCTGTCAGCATTTCTGAATAATCATTTTGTTATAATAGGAGTTAAATAAACAATTTCATTATGAGATTAGCATTCACATACGATGTAATGCAATGACAATGAAATGCAAATGAATAAAAATGAAACAAAAGAACAATATCTTCAAGTTTAACTTGACATAATGATCCTGAATCTGGCACATTGGTTTCTCTCGCAACTATCAATTGTGCAGTCTGCCCACATGCAGCCGAAGTTAGAATTACATTGTATTGTTAATAATATTTCAACTTCCATTGACTTTCGTTTGGATGATACGCATTACTGTAAATCAGCAGTTTTTTTTATGGAATAAGCTGACCGCACTTGACGGTAAGAATTCACTGTCACCCATAGACATTTTCGGCGCCAGAAGTATTACTAACATGGTGGCAGGCCCAAAGGACAATGAAGGAAGAACAGTTCCGTGTTGTGTTAAACTCAAAATATGCGAGCACTGAGCTTGATCTTCAGCTATGCGCATCCAACCACTGCCAGCCACT
Source organism: Parelbella ahira ahira (assembly GCA_018244795.1). Classification (NCBI taxonomy): domain Eukaryota; kingdom Metazoa; phylum Arthropoda; class Insecta; order Lepidoptera; family Hesperiidae; genus Parelbella; species Parelbella ahira. The sequence goes on along the minus strand of DWME01000260.1, from coordinate 26,971 downwards.
TTGTGTATATCGTCACTCCACCTAGCTGGAGGGCGTCCTAAGCTACGTTTGCCAAGTCGCGGTCCCCACTTTAGATCACGTTCGCTCCATCTGCTATCGGTTCTGTGACAGATGTGACCAGCCCAGTGCCACTTCAGCTTGCTAATCCTTTGGGCTATGTCAATAACTTCAGTTCTCTGTTGGATCGCCTCATTTCCAATTAGTGTTTACACTAGACAAAATAATTGCTTGAAAAAAAACTCTTAAAAAACATTTTACAACAGTACTCATATGAAAAAGTAAAGACCATCAACTACATTATAAATTTATTATGGTAATAATATAGTATATTAACAATATGATATATATAAAATTACAATTCAGTAACAGTAAAGCCGAGACATTGATTAACAATATACATAAGCTTCTTTCTCTTTGCAATTTGCACAATAATTCTAACACAAAACCCTTCCTTTCAGACCTATACCGGTTTACACTTGTAAGTAATAGTGTGATGTAAATGACACCACTTCCCTGTGATTGAAATGAGCTAGGAAGTTATCTAAGATGATACTTCATGTCTCTGAGAGAATATACAATGTGCATTTTCTGCATGTGTCATTGTTATATAAACTTACTTGAAATGTCAAACAGTCTAGAAATTTCTTGTACCTACATATGTCACAAATATCTTTCTTTTTTTTCACTTACCACTTCTTGTCTTTAATCACAAACTACAATATTGTAACGCAACATCACACATGTAATCCTTAAAGGGGTAGGCAGAGGAGTGTAGTACGCTTCTATGTTTCACCAGTTATGTTTATATCCCATGGAATAGGTGGTAAACCTATTGTCATACACCAAGCATTGATACAGACTCCAAATCACTACTAGAAATTCTAAAGTAGAAAAATTAAATAGTACCTGACCCACAATTTGAACCCAGGACCTCCAGATCGGCAGTTGAGCTTGCAACCACTTGACCAAGGAGGCAGTCAAAGGCTACAATGTTGGCTTAATTTATAATCTACATTTTAAGATTCTATATAGTAATAAGTCATCATCATCATCAGCCCGTCTCAGTCCTCTGTTGGAATAGGCCTCCCCCAATAAGCCCCATCGCTCCCTGTCCTCAGCTTGTCACATTCAACATCTGCCTGCAACCTTTTGCAGGTAGTAACTATTGTACAGTATTCTCATCTGTATGCTACTGAGGCACCATAATAAAGTTTATGCCTTTTTTAAATTGGTGGTGACCAGTAATAATCTTGTCTGAAGTATTAATAATTTCCACTTTTAGTTTTAGTGATTTACAAAAATTAATGTGCCATATCTTTTTTTTTAAGTTTTAAATACTAACTGTGACATGCTATTGTCCATGTCATGTTTTCTTTGTCATACAATTTCCATAATCAACTTTTAAAGAAAAAAGTTTATAAGCTATTTTATACTTCCTATGAAATAATATTCAAAAAACCTGGCATTATGTAGTTCCAAGAAGGAATAGGTCAATTCATAATTATTCCAGTAATATTTTACAAGCAATCATAATGCCAGAAGAATTTTAAGCGATTAATGTGATTATTAAATATAATGAGTGGATCTCTTATTCAAAAAAGAAGTGACCTTGCCAAAATTCATATTGAAAATATAGTTTCTATTTAATAAACACCACAGTAATACAAAAATTATATTTTGTATTTATTTTGCTTAATATAGTATTCTTTATAATTATGTGACAAGCCAAGGCCAGAGCACAATAGCACTAATTGGGGGAGGCCTATGTCCAACAGTGGACTAAGATAGGTTGATGATGGTAGCAATGACGATATAGAATATACTTCTTAAGGTCAAAGATATGGAGAAATTATAATCATTATGGAATCAGAAGAAAAATCTTATCTAAATGAGTACAATATATTTTGACATTGAGTAAAAAAGTGAGAGAGTTTGTAATAATACAAAATTTATTTAGTTTTTAAATTATAATTTAATCATTCAAAACTCATTGGTATGCGTTCTTATATATTCAAATAGCGATTGAATTTTTATAAAACAACTAAATAAAGTTAAACAATGGGCAAAAATAATAAAAAAGAAATATAATATCACAGTAAATGGAAGAATGTTAAAGTTATGTCGTCTGAGTACTTTCTGTATTGGGAAAACTCGTAACGAAATCATACTGCGTAATTTTTCATGATGTTAAAAGAAATCTAAAAATATTATAAGATATATGAAACACAAAACTACAGTCAATCCTTTTAATAAAACGACGCAATCTGATGTAGATAACGAAACAAAGATATAATAACGATAATTTCAGCACAATTTCTGCCTTATCTTTCGTTACTTATCCGCATGGAATAAGGTACGGTCATTGACTATGAGAATTCTTTAATTAATATTAATATACAACTAAGAAAAGTTACGTAATGAATAACTCGATATCGCTTTATCGTTATATTCATATCAGCCTTTAGCAACCGTCTAAAGCGAATCGTAAGACTAAATTCCACAGAACGTGGAATGTAACTGTACACAGTACCCATTTAACGTCATTTCGTAAGAAATAATATCTCTGGTATTCCCTATCCTACCATCAACGCAAGAATGATATTTTATTACAAAGTACATGAAAATGATTATAATATATCATACTTACTTTTAATCGTGTTAGATGCCCATCGCGCGCAGCGTTGAATATGTTTGATACGGCTGTTTTGAAATCCATGATGATTTTCTTTGAAACGTATAATGCACAGTAACTTTATTCTCACTTCTATAACACCACTATTATCTCGAAAACAATCATTTAAAAACTCACTGTTTCACGTAACAAATCAAAGCAATCAAATACTATTTCAAAACACTCCGATACCACACATTCGTTTGCTATGGAACAACTGCAGGCCGACAATTGGCGAAAGCGACATCAAATCAAATCACAATATTCTTTTAACGGTCCACAGACTAAATTAACCCATAGACAATAAAACTGTAGTATGTTTCAATAATTAGATTTATTATTTAGGGTATAATACTCATTACCTATTGATCACATTTTATTTATAGTATTTAATTATTATTATTCAAAAGTACTCCTCAACACAAGCATTCTTTCTATATTTTGTTCAAGACTGGTTCTGTAAATTTGCAATTCTTTGATACGTTATTAAATTGGAACTCCTTGAATACTTCGTAAAATGTTTTTTTAATAAATTAAATTTATATACTTTTTTTTTTTCAATTATACAATTAACATAATTTTGAACGAAAGCGACCACAGATACATCATTGCACCCCTTTGCCGCCGGGCAGCGATGAATGAATGAATGATGGATGGATGACATGACAGCTAACAAAAATTGCGGCGTGGATTTATGATCAAAATCTGTTAAATAGAAGATGTTAGATGTTCAATATGTATAAGTTTTATTGAAATTTATCTCATATGTTTGTATTGTCTTTGACGATCGTGCTAAGAAGTTGTGTATGTCAAGATAATGACTGATAATTCAAAAGTTTTTAGGCAAAGTTTGTGCATATCATTGTCTGTAGAGCATAACTGTGGTTCGACCGTGTTTAGAGTGTTATAGCAGCTGAAAGATTGTTGGAAATGGTGTCGCAAGTGTATGATCTAAACGAATATAAAGAAAACTTTATTTGATTGTATGTTTGAGGGCACTACATTTGTCGTGTCAGTATGTATCCAACGCCGACGCGGCACCCGGGCGCCGCGGTAAGGGTTTGTGTTATTTTTCTATCTCTTCCTAGTTTAATTCATTAACATCATACTAAAAATGCTTTTTAAATGAAAATCAAATGTTACTTCTTTATTGTGTTTGAGTTCTTATTTTAGGGACCACAGCCCACAGCTGGCCCAATTAAGTTTACTATAGCTGATACTTTGGAACGTATTAAGGAAGAATTTAACTTCTTACAAGCTCAATATCACACGTAAGTTATAAATATCTGTTTGTCAACTTTAAAATTTGTTTGATAATATAATTTTAAAAAATCCAATCAAGAATGTTGAAATTTATCTGTCAAACAATAGAGGGATATTTGGAATGTAATATGATATTTCAGATCAACATGCAATTAATTTTTTAATTTCAGGTTAAAATTGGAATGTGAAAAACTGGCTAGTGAGAAAACTGAAATGCAGAGGCATTATGTTATGGTATTATTTTTTGATAAGCTCAAAAACTAATTTTTGACCGAAGTTAATGAAATATGAGTAACTGTTGTGCATTTTTTTTTCAGTATTATGAAATGTCATATGGCCTAAATGTTGAAATGCATAAACAGGTATGTTTGAGTTTTTTTTTGTGTTATTTAGTGCCAGTATCTACTGGCTGTTGCTGAACATTTATCAATGTTAGTTTAGTTTAAAACACTTAGTCACATGTTTGGAGAGTACTAAGTACGTCCTTAAGTAGTATTATACAGATTTTGAGTTTATAAATTTGTGATTCACAATCTTAAGTGTATAGACATCAATTTAGTTGTAAATGTAAACCCTCCAGAAATCTTTTGTTATCTTGTTGATTAATATTATTGCTAGGCTTTGCCTGAGCAAATGTACAATAAATGCTCTATGCTTAGCAATGTGCTGCACATGTCATCAGATTTAAGCAAAAATACAATGATGTTTTGAGGTTCATTATTGAAGTTTTCAAATAGCGATCTACAATTTTCACCTAGGTTTCAGTATTTTACCACAACTAATATGGCTCTGACCATATTACCATGAAATAACTGATAACTGATTATGAGCAATACACAGTGAGGTGTGGCAGATTTTTAAAATATACCATATGCTCACTGCATTGTTTTTATATAGCTCACCACTCATTCCATGGGACTTAAACTTAACTGGTGAAACATGGGACTGTACTACACTCTTCTGCCTACCTCTTTGGAGACTACAGGCATGATGTTACATTTTTTTAAATAATATAACTCACAAGTATGCTTGGTGCACATGATGGACTATTGTTGGACAGCTATGTTATATCAGTGAGGTTTCAAAGTAAAGTGTAAAGAATGATAATGAGATAACATTGGGAATTGATGAAACAAAGTTTTTATCATCATAGAACAATATATTGTGATAGTGTTCTCTTTATGTAATACTAACAGCCATATTATGACACGAGGAGGCATATTAGTAAGACAACACACTATAGGCTGTTCTCTACTTTTCGAAGTTGTAAAAATATTTTTTTTTTATGTGTTTTTTTTGTATGCAGACGGAGATAGCGAAAAGGCTTAGCGCTATAATAGGGCAAGTGTTGCCGTTCCTCGCACAAGAGCATCAGCAGCAAGTTGCTTCAGCCGTCGAGAGAGCTAAGCAGGTCACTATGTCTGAACTTAATGCTATCATAGGGGTAAGTAGTTAAACCACCTGATACCTAAAGTTACCAACATTTGGCTCTGGTATCTCCTTCTTCTTTCCTCTATTTTCTTTAGTATCTTTTGTTATATTTATCTTTCTATGGGTAATGTTAGACTCTACCCCGATAGGAATATTGTTTTTTTTTTGCGATTCATAATTAAGTTTCTTAATATTAAATTTTTTTCTTTATAAATGCTTATTCATCAATATTCAACACCATTTATTCTATTTTGCCTCTATTTTTACTTCTGTAAAAATTAAACACACTTAAAACAAATTGATAATAATCTTTCAACTACTTCAATACCTTTATTTGCCAATACAAACATATTATACAAATGTATTTTCTTTTAAGTATCAACATATAGGAGTATGACATATTAATGGCTCTGTATAACTGAAGCTTGATAATTGAAATTATGGTTTCAAAGCAGACAATGGTTATAGGTAATATTTTATTAACACATCTGTTGATGAAATTCAGTTCAATTGTTTAATATAATGTTGTCCACAGCAACAACAACAACAGGGCCTCCAGCAACTTCTTGTAAGTCTAGACAACTGTTGTGCTTGGTTTATCATTTGTTGTTTTGTGATTAACACCATATTTTCTTTTACTTTTTTGTTGCTACCTTTTTTAAATTTCTTTTATCGAGTTGGCCAGTTACATTATTACCAGAATAAATTTGTTTATTTAAATAGCAATCATGCTTAAATAATTGTACATGTTAAAGATATATGTTCGAAAACATTCCAAACATTGTATGATTTGTAATATGATAATATTATATACATTTTGTTTCCTATCTTCTTAAAAGTATAGATGGACGGTTTTTTTAATTTGTAACTCAATGACAATGACTCTATTGATTTCAAAAGTTATTGACCAGAAAAAGATAAACGGGATAAAACTCTTAATAGAGGTATTTTCATTTCTGCTTGCGTCAATTCTCTATTGTCTTCGCACAATTCAAATTTAAGCCATACCCTTACAACTTAAGAAACTCATACTCCAATATTCTCTTTCCGAGTTGCGAACGTTCTCGAAGCTTCTATCATTCGAGTATTGTCGTATGCCTATTAAGTATGGGCGGTTAATACTTTGTTATGTATTAACGAGTGACTTAATTTGTTTTTCATCGATTTCCCGTCATACTTGCCAGCGCGTACTATCTAATTATAGTTGACGTGCATTATTAAGTTGAATCAATAAACGTACGAAGGAGTTAAATGTGACGTATCGATATGGAATGTAACGACACCTACCTCATGCATATTATTTTTGAAGAAGATTAGTTCATGTGTTACATTTATTTAAAGTAAAACAAACATACTTTGTATTTAACAGACTAGGTCACTAGGTAGACTATGTAAATAACAGAGGTAAGAAAATAAAAAAAGGTATAAGATGTAACTAAAGAATAATTATATAAATATAACGAAAGAAATATGATAAGAGCTTCTAATCACGTATCAATTTTATTCTAAGAGATGCGTAATGATAATGTCGAATTTTATTAGGACCCATAATCGAATGAATCATAATTGAATCGTGGTATCCAAAAACCGATAATTAGGCTGTAAATTGATAGTTCGTTTATCTGTAATTAATATTTTCAGTATGTTGACCATTTAACAAAAACATAGCTGTCTTTGAAAAAACTCGATACCGAAATTGTATAGTCTAGTATTGTCAGTCAGTTTTGTAACAAGACTGGCGATGTTCGATTTATTTGAATTGGGCGAATCCGTTAGTCAAGTCCGATAAGAAGTTACAAAGAGCAAGTTGGGTGGTTCAGATCGGAACGCGAATTCAATAATACAATTTATCATCAATTAAAATAATTACGGCATTATATAAGAATCTTTTTACATTATGCAATACTCATACACAATCATACTAAATAAGTAATGTAACTGGTCATCAATAAAAAAACAATAAAGTTTTATGTCGTCGTTTCAAACAAAACTAATTGGATACAGCTATTTAATATCTTTCTAACGTCACATTTTCCGAGCACTGGATATATACAGGGTTGCCATACTTGTCAGGTTCATCATTTGGAAAATTAAAATTGTTAGTAATACAACGCTCTGTGGTCATTTGGAGCTGTTGACTGAATTTCTATAATATGAGATTAGCTTAGATTACATTAGAGATTAGCATTAGATTAGATAGCTAGTCTAAAAAATTCGTCTTAACACTGGAAAATTTAAATATCATACCATTGCAGATCATGCCAAGCAGTTGATGCCTTCTGATACTTAGTGTATAATTAAGAATTACTTTGAATTTGCAATATATTAACGTAAATTGTCCATTAAAATTGCCATTGCAATCAGTCATAATGAGTAGTTTTGAACCTGATTACTGGCAATCCTGGTGCACAATACTCGATTAAATTCGCCTTTACGATCATTTGTACGTCACTTAACTTTGTAGTACTTACTGTTTGTAGGTATTCTGTTTTCTCAATCATCACGATTCGCATTCGAAACATTTTTTTTTCTTTGCAGCTTCTTCGATACTTTGTCGTATTCACTGTAGCTTTCTAGAAATTTTTAACTTTAAATGTTAGATGTCTTTTACCGTTTTCCGTTGCAATATTTTTATTTTGGTTAACGCTAAAGTTAAAATAATGTAAGTTATATGTTATTATTTGGCGTATTGAGATTATTTTAGAGTGTACTTATTCTTCAAAGTTAACTTTACTGTATTTTAATTCATGTATTATAATATTTATCAACGTTATATCCCACTGAGAACTATTTGTTACACGATTGTGTCATCATCTTCAATATGCATTATTATTGTTAATTAATTCGTAATATTGAATACTTTAGTTCATGAATACTTTTACTAACCAGCATTGAAACAAATTTCATTAAGAGGTTTAAAGATGTTAATGAGATAATACCACGATTGCTCATGCCAGACATTCTTAGTCAATTCATTGTCATATCTGGGTGTATAAATATTTGGGTATCTTAATCAATTTGATACGGAGATTCATGTCATATATAAAGAAATCGATTTAAAAAATTCTGGTTCGAGGTCCAAAGGGTCTAAGTTATCAAAAGATAATGACATACCTCCTATATGCGTAAGAAAATGTTATATATATTCTACAAGTTGTGCAGCATATTCAAACATGCACTGCTTATAATGTTGTGAGATCTGCGTATGACCACAGCGTGGCAAGCGTAGTAATGTGGCACTCTGTCGAGAAATCGGAGTTTACGTTAAGCAGAAAGCTAATATATGCAGTTATAATTAGATATAGAAGCTTCTGGAATGTGAACAAGCAAACCGAGCCTCATACCGATCTGTTAATGATGCCTATTAGAAGAGCTGAGTGGCGGATCAATAGTATATGGATCTGCTGTATCTACTGTGTCGAGGTTCTCAGGCTCGACGGTCTTGTAAACGATTGCATGTAAAATATGTCACGAGGCAGCCATGTCAGAATGTTAATTGTGGCCATTGCTCGTAGCAACAGATTCACGCATCAGCTGGCTTGCCGCACGGTGTCGGAGGCGCAGGGGCTCTGCTCGGTGCTGGGGGGCTCTTGTTCCCCGGGGCGGGGCCACCACCGCCGCATCTACCTCCACCTGCGCATAAGGTATTCTTCAAAAAGTTCGCAAATATAGTACCCGAATTGAAGTACTTTAATATACTACAAAGTAAGGCGCAGTATACTGATTTTAAGTGCGATGAATTATATTTTTGTGTCTAGCAAGACAAGGACTGGATAGAAATTTTTGTACTGAGTTCTAACAATTTTAGACAAATTCAATTGACAGTGGTAATGTCGTTTTTCGCGACTATATGCGTTGTTTTTTTTTCTATTTGAAGGTCTTAATATTAACATTGCGAAGTGAGTGATTAAATTTTATTATATTTCAGGTGGAACTGCCCCCTCCTACGGATATAAAGCCTCCCGTACTACCTGGCGGGCCAGCGCCACCAGCTTTATTGCCTGGACAGCCACCACCCCGTGAAGACGACAGGCTAGTCGCTTCCAGAGTTATGAGCCAACAGGTATAGTTTGTTTAAATAAATATTAACATGTGAAATTAAAATGTGAAATGGGTCAATAAAAAAAACGTGTTGCGTGGACGAGCTATGACACCGATGTAAATAAGAAAATCGATACTTATTCCATTACTATTATTTAATTCCTCAATCATTTTGTATATTTTTTCTAAATTTAAATTGGCAACACCCCGTCAAAGACAATAGTACAACGGTTTTAGGCAGTCGTGCTGCCATCTATTTAATAACAATGGTGATGCTGCTCACGACATAGGACACTTTTAGGGTGCTAGCTCAATCTGAACAAAAAGCCAAACGGTGCGCAGGCAGTTGAAATCTACATTGTGGTATAATTAATCTGTAAACGTATACAACATTAAGCCTGTAATCCCTGAAGAGGTAGGCAGAAGAGTGTAGTACACTTCCACGTTTCACCAGTTACGTTCACGTCCCACTATGAAATAGTTAATAGTCTATTGCCTTGCACCGTAATTAACATGCTGTTGGATTGGGAAGGTCCAATCCCGAAAGCAGTGGCGCCGACCAGGGGAGCCCTTTATCCAGCAGTGGACATCCAAACACTGATAGTCATGACATGTGTATGTTTTTCAGCAAAGACGCTCGGTGTCTCCGCACGAGCGCGAACAGAAGTACCGGCCGCGCTCGCCCGCGGAAGCCGAATCTTTGGATATCAAACGGCGCAAGGAGGAGAAGGTACTCGGTCATGTGAGTCTATGTAGTGTATGTGTCGGCTTCAAATACGTATTGTTGCTTCTTGTGTTTGTTTGTTAGTGGGATGACTGTTGCCATCATTAGAAATTTCCTCTAAAAAGATCTTGTCAAATACTAATTTTTCTTATCAACTTCTCATGAACTCCTGTTTAAATGACAGGTTTTTTCCGCCATAAAGTGTCCAATATATTAACTCCAGTGTTAAGTTCCCCAGGAACTTTCGTTCAAATCCCTTCAGTAGATTTTTCGTAAAAAATCAAACAAACAGACCTAAACTACAGAGAACTGTTTTCTTGTGGATTATACCATTTGTAGACATGACATGTAATCACTACAAAATTTAAAAAAATATTCAGTGATTTCTTACGGCACATGTAAATTCATTGTTGTCCAAGCTGACTTCATTTTTGTTAATTTCGTTCTACACATCTTACAAAAACTTCTAGTATCGTGTTTTAGAAAAGTCTAGATAACACTGCCATCTATTGAGAGATTTGTGAAACATTTGAACATAATTAATTCATCATGGTTATAGATTCATTCAATATTAGGAAAATTTTAAATGCGAAATAAAAAATCACAAACAGTCATCCCAATGAAAGCTTTACTAAATGCTTTAACAATGATTTGTTTGAAATAGCTTTTTTTTCTAATTGCTCCCGTCAAATTCATATAATTGCTTTTTTATTTTTATTTCAAATATGAATCCGTGACACATTATTTTACGATATGACTACCATTTTTAGGACAGCGACGCGGAGAAAAGCGATCAAGACTTAGTGGTCGATGTAGCGAACGAGGTGAGACAAAATTGTTATAAAAATGAAGATTTCATTTGAAGTCATTATAACAATTATGATTCAATTTCGGCGATTTATAATAGACAATAAAAATTGTTTAAAATATCCGTAGTACCTGTGTTTAAATATCTGTGAAATCACCGTGAGGGAACCATCGAACTTCAGAATTTCGTAAACAAAAAAATTCCTAAGGTGTGTGAAGTTTGCCAAACCGCATTTGGCCAGCGTGGCAGGCTTAACCTTCATTATGAGACGAGATCCGTGTTCCAACAGTGGAATCACAAAGCGTCGGAAGAAAACGAAAGAAAAAAGAAAAGTATTTGTGTTTATTACTCTTAACTGTGTAGCTAATCTATAAAACAATAATTCATTTAAAGGAAGAAAGAGGTTCGCCCAGTGTACGAACGGAGGGTGGAGAGAGAACTGAGAATGGTCCACGGCCACCGTCTAGATCAGGGTCTTCTTCGAGTCGTTCGACGCCGAAGAGTTCTAAAGATGTAAGTAGTTACTTTCACGTGATACAAACATTCATATCTGAGTTTTCTGTTTATCGAAGTGGAATCCTCGATTGATAAATTCTAGTAGTTTCGTAACCAAATGATTTAATTATAACATATTATTAACAATACAGTGCAAATTAATTAAAATATGATTTTTAATTTTATTTATTTAAATATAATATCAATAATATTTGAGTATGGATGCAGTAGTGTAAAACGGTACTATGCTAATTGTATAGTACGGTATCATATATACTGAGGGCGAGCGCGCGTCCCGCAGGAGAAGCCGGGCACGCCGGGCGGCAAGGCGCGCGCGGCCACGCCCACCGGCCGCTACGCCTTCCCCGCGTACGCCGCCTACCGCCAGCCGCTGCCCTACGAGCCGCCGCACCGGCCCAACGGCATGCCGCCCGCTAAGCAGTCAGTTCACCTTGCTTTACCCGAAATTTTACATGTTTTGTTACACTTCTCCATAATAATTTATGAATCATGTACCATCTGAACTTAAGTGTGTATTTTTGTTACTTAGCGTTACTGGATGGGGATACTCCATCATTATGATTGTATTCGTACCCATTCTAATCACGCATGTATATTTGTGTTACCCCTCCTAGTTTCCAATTTGTCAGAGGCCTATCTTCATTTGGCTACCGTTAATCGAAGCAAGGTCGTGGCCCAGAGCCGACAGCAATACCTGGAAACGTATATTCCACGATTTCCTAATTGCTTTTGCACGAAAGTGGCAAGATAATAAGTTCATTTTTCAAAACTCACGCATGTCTTAGCTTATTATTATTAATCCATAATCTTTGTATTTTTAGAGCATATTCCTACCACACGTGCGGAGGTCCCCTCCAACCGGTGCCTTTCCCGGCCGACGCGCTAGTCGGACCGGGTATTCCTCGGGGGACCAGAACCGTGGCCGCCCTCCCTCACGGGGAGGTGGTTTGCGCGGTGGCCTTGTCGTTAAACAACGGCACGAGACACGCTTACACCGGCGGCAAGGGGTGCGTAAAGTTGTGGAACATCACGAACCCTGGCTCGCCGGCCACCTTGGAACCCGTGTCGCAGTTGGATTGCTTGGTAAGTTCATTTTATTAAATATTTATTAGGAACAAGGGGTGAGCCCTAATGTGTTCTAAAAATGTGTGAAGGTTGAACATTTGCGAACTACTCGCACAGTCATAAAGTTTTACTCGCTGTTATGTACCAAGTCGAAAATTGAAGCATGTGTACAATTGTAATTTTTAATTATACATTTGTAAATAGTTATATTTGTAATCAATATATCTATTACATTAAGTTAAAATAATAATAAAATTTTTTGAATAGAGCATATTAAAGAGAGCAAAACCAATCGAAGCCTATAATTGAATGTGAATGCTATATGAAGTGTGTTTCTGGCGGGCAGCAAAGGGATAACTACATCCGGTCGGTGAAGCTGCTGCCGGACGGGCGCACGCTGATCGTGGGCGGCGAGGCCTCCAACCTGTCCATCTGGGACATCGCGTCGCCCACGCCGCGCATGCGCGCCGAGCTCACCTCCTCCGCGCCCGCCTGCTACGCGCTCGCCATCAGCCCCGACTCCAAGGTACGCGCTCGCAGCCTCGCACACGACACCCTCACTACTGAACACAACAAACTCACCCCCCTCTCCCCCGATCTGTCCACCCTGCAATCCCCTTTTCATAACTACCGCTATAAGTTGTACATACAATACAATCTTGTATTGCCTTAATAGTATTAGCGTTATTTTGTTTGATTTATAATCGTTTTGTGTATACGATTAATATCTACACCGTGTTCTATTGTATATTATCGTTGGATAGTAATCCATCTCCACTGATCGCTATCGATCCTTAACAGTGATTATAAGTTAAATAATGTTTGTCCATCAATTAGCACTTTAATGTTAGTGAATACGACTGTTTTTTTTTCTTATCTCTTTGATAGTTCAGATCCATATTATGATCGTATTTATTGTTATCGATATTGCTTATTTTCAGGTGTGCTTCAGTTGTTGTTCAGATGGCAATATAGCAGTGTGGGATCTACAGAATCAAACATTAGTTAGGCAATTCCAAGGTACGGGTGTAATTATTCTTATCTGTTTATCTTTATTGATTATTGTAAACTTCGGTACCTCAACAATAGTTTAACGATATTATATCAGTGCGTCATAGTGCAGTATAGTATTCGTCATTTATAATAACAAATATTTTTGGCTCACGCAAAAGTACAACAACCAGTAATTTTGATGCCAATAGTCTGTCAACTGGTACTCAGTCGGCGTGGTAATTTACATTAATCTATCACGTTCCGAGAGAACAGTCGTTTCTAGCAGTGAAACAATAAATGCGATGATGATGATGGTGAGGACGAGTGACGAGCGGTGTCGCGCAGGGCACACGGACGGCGCGTCGTGCATCGACATCAGCGCGGACGGCACGCGGCTGTGGACGGGCGGGCTCGACAACACCGTGCGCTCCTGGGACCTGCGCGAGGGCCGCCAGCTGCACCAGCACGACTTCTCCAGCCAGATCTTCTCGCTCGGCTACTGCCCCAGCGGTGCCTGCTCCTTTATCTTTCGCTCGCTTCCTATTGTCGCTGTATACCTTCAGATAGTCTCTCGGCGCACCGTGAAATCGATTTATCCAGAAGCTTCCTCATAGCACCATTCTAAAATAGAGACACATGCATATAAATACGTCTTAATCTCGGTTGTTATTCAAACATTGTTCATGTCCTTCAAAATTCCAAGTTTAGATTTAAATTATTGGGTAGTAATCAAACTTTACTGCAATCAATATAAACCCATGAAAGCGACTGACATAATAAATATGAATTATTTTTTTATAAACATTTAACATAAAAAATGATTAGCAATACCTTTGTCTAGATCCCTTTTCGTTTCATTTTTTCTACCATAAATCTGTTCGTTTACGCAAATAATTAAGTAAAGAGACGCTTCTGCCGCAGGGTCGTGGCTGGCGGTGGGCATGGAGAACTCGCACGTGGAGGTGCTGCACGCGGGCAAGCCGGACCGCTACCAGCTGCTGCTGCACGAGTCGTGCGTGCTGTCGCTGCGCTTCGCGGCCAGCGGCAAGTGGTTCGCGTCCACCGGCAAGGACAACCTGCTCAACGCCTGGCGGACGCCCTACGGCGCTAGTATATTCCAGGTGATGCCTCCTTCCCAGCAGTAGCGAGTACTCGATTGCATGTATGAAGATCGTAATAAATGTCAACAGAACAGTTTTCTTAATATGTCCCAATGTGCAACTGTATCGTTGATGGAATTAAAGTACTTTTATTTCTAAGCATGCTAAGTTTCTAAGGGGAAAGATTTTTGGTACTCGGTACTCTCTGTCTAATCCGTAATGGAGCTGGGGTGCCGGTCTAATAATAAAATGTAATAACAATAGGAGCATATCCAGATACTTCGCCCATCCAGTTTATTTCAGGTCCTTGTAACATGAATATGTATACATTTTTTATTACTGTGTTTTATAAATTACTATATAAGTGCTTTTTTGCAATTCTATAAATTAATAACAAAAATAAAAAAATAAATGTAGTTAACGTGATTATTTATTTTATATTGGCAGTCAAAGGAGTCGTCATCGGTGCTCAGTTGTGATATATCTGCGGACGATAAGTTCATAGTGACCGGCTCCGGCGACAAGAAGGCGACAGTGTACGAGGTTATGTACTGATGACTGACAATCTCATAGGCAATAACAGTGTGATGAGTCGTGTTCCGTGGTCCAGTGTGCGAGCGCTTTTGTATTGTCGCTGAACAGTGGCGGAGTAAATAGTGACAGCTTGCTAATGTTCTACAATACAATGACTGTATGTTCTCTATGATCTATGTGTGTGTAGCATTTCAAATGGTGTGCCAATTGGTTTTCTTGGCTTTGCCATACAATGGATTACACTTTATGCTGTATACCCTAGTCATAATACCCTTCTGTTCTTTATACGGAATTTACTTGAAAAATACTGATTTGATTGGACCAATTTAGAAAAAATATGTTTTAAAAATACATATAACATTTTATAATTGGATCATATAGTACATGTTCATTTTGTAGATTCAAAAGTAATATGTGACACGTATAATTTTTTTTTTTGTATTCATTACATATCATTGGGTCTTACACTACAGCGTACAATATTAATCGCCAAAAAATTTACTGTGTCTATTGCAAAGAGAATTGTAGAATCAGTTAGATATTATGTACATCACACAGCGGTGAGGGAGTAAATTGCTCTTCTCTTAATTAGAAATTTTAATAGACATAATTATGGAACTAACAACCCAATTAAACCGATTTACACTTTAGTAGATTTTTCAAAATTCTTCTAATATGTATAGTTATTTTAATGATTTATCTAACTTTTCAGAATATCTCTTAATTGGTGCTACAATTTATTCGTAGAGAGATTCTGTCGGTTTTTTTATTTGTGCAAGAATACTTGAAAACAATATTTAATTGTTTTAACTTTATGTCTAAGTACTGTATTGTTTAATAGTTAATTTTTTAAATTTAAAACGCTATGTCACTTTTTATTCCGTCACACACGCGCATTAGGTTTATAACTGGCTGTCTGAAAATAAAGACATATCGTTTTAAAAATTTAAATAAGAGATGTGAAATACACGTCAATATAACGTGATAGTGTATTGACGGATTAGAATATTTATCTAGGACGATGACTTATCAAGTATCGACCAAAAGACGTTGAATACTTTTTTAAATATTGTTCAGAGGGGATTAAAGATAGCCAATTGTAAATCTAAAAAATAAAACCAGTAATGTAATTTTAATGTAACAAATAGATCAATGTTGCACCGTTAAACTTGAATATTTTTAGTGTTATTGTATATTTTTATACAGAAAAAAATTCGAAAATAATTTTTTTATTCTTTAAGTTCACGTTTAATTTCCCCGAAGGTCCATTCAGAATAGATATTTATTGTAATTACAGAACTATTTTAAGGTCAATGTCAGACTGATTTATTTCTCTGGACTACAGAAATATATGTACATATATATATATATAAATATATTATATGAATCATATTAATTGTCATTTGGTACTTTTGTTCTATGGAGAATGTTGAGACAAAATTTTAAGATTTTTTTTTCAGTACATTTTAACAAGCATATATAGGGATGTATTGTGGATGTAATTATATTTTTAACGAAAGTATTTTTTTGAATTTTTTTCGTTTATGCATTGAATTTATACGCCCTTTATAAACTATTCTCCTCGGGTATTCGTTCATTGTGTAATTAATATCGTTGAAAATACAACTTAATGTAAATATTATTTCTTTTAACATGCAAATTCTGAGAGGACCGACCAAAGTGCATTCAAATCATGAGTGCATGATATAGTTGAACTTTGAAGTAGTGAGCCGTGAACGAGTTAGCAGATCGATGTATTGAGTTTAAACCACTTATCAATGGGCGCGATGGCGATGGCTGATGATTCATCATTTAATCGCGATCTGGTGACAGAAATTGTGTCGTGGTTGGTACAGCGTGCACATTAGATGCAGCATTATGCATTAAAATGTGCATAACAATACATTTTAGTAGATTCGAATGTTCTATAAAGGGCTTATAAATTCAGAAAAAAAAAACAAAAATGTCTAAAGTAATTTTCAAATTAATGAATCTATGGTAAATACATACAATGAATTAATTATAGAAATTGAATTCCCCGTGAAATAAAATATGTTAAGAATATAAGTTTTTTTTTTTTAATTACTACAACAATAATAATTATATTACAATGAAAAGTTTATTAGTGAAAAAAAATTATCTTTTTTAACAGAACAGATTTTGTAATTAAACGAGAGTCTGTTTATAGAGATGATGGTCTTGTAATATACATACATAATATGTGTAGGTGTCTGTATAAAAGTAACTATAAAGTTAAGATGCTAATTTTGAAAAACACACTGTTATTTCTGAAAAAATTACCAGTGTAGTGTTTTTCATTTCTGAAATAATTGGTCTCTTAAATATCAAATTTATTTGGTTTAATTACTATTTTGATATAAAGAGATCTATCATTCTTAGTTTTTGTTAGAAGTATGTTTATTCACTGGTTACAATTGTATCATTTTTTTTAAATAAAGAAACAATGGAGAATAGTTCTTAAGCCGGTTACTTTGTTGTTAATAATTGTGTATTATTTTAGAATTGGGCTTAATGCATGCACTCAATATTGAAAAAAATATATTCAGTGTTCAAATAATATCTGAATATGAAGGATGATTTCATTTTAATTTTACATTCATCTGTACATCAGTTCACATATTTCACTCAAGTTACAGGACATGTAAACTTCATGCGTACAAATATTTTGTCTGTATGTGATTTTAAATGCATTTTCATTTGAATCTATAGAATTAAATAATTTTTGATGAAATTGATTTATATAAACAACTGACTGACAATTACATGTGTATATTTCAAAGTGGCTACAGTTTTGTAGGAAAACATATTTCTCCTATTATTTACTGATAAAACTTCTGATCAACACTGACAATGCTCTATAGAATTTTTTCTTACAAATGCACATGAGAAACATTTTCTTTATATTCTTTATTGCATACTATTGGCTTGTAATTTTTATGATGGTACTAAATTTTTAATGTTGTGTTGAATTAGTACAAATTAAAGTTCCTTAGGATTATCTTGTGAAAATGCCGGTTTTGGCAGAAAAATTGTTGTGAAGTGTTATTAACGCAATATTCGTAATATTAAAAATGATGTGGTTGGAGATTCTTAACAATTGTACTTTGATTTTTTTTTTATTAAACGCAAACCATTGGTTTGTTATATGTATTTTGTGTAATACTATACCAAGGTTGTTTTGCTTGTCATATGTATTGGAATTTTGAGGCGAATTTCCTTCAACCTTAAGTCCGGTGTCAGTGGAGGGAAATAGGTTAACATGCTGGTTATACTGAGCTGAATGAATGCTGGCAACATTGTACAAGAAGTAAAATGCAGCATTTTTTTATTTACAGTAACAGTTAAGAGAGTGCTTGTAAATAGTTTAATTGGATTTAACTGAATTCATGTCAGTTCCAAATACAAATGACTTGTAAAAATCACTTTGGTGCTAACACACTATGAAGTATGAATCGCATACGTTACACGTTCATAGAGTATGTGTCTGATTAGTACTTAAGTTATTTTTTTATTATCATGTACACGAGTACCGCGCACGCTGGGTGCTCACTATGATCTGCAAATGTGATATGTCCTCCATTGTATGCAAATTGACAATTGAAATGAATTTTTACCATTGAACATCAGACTTAAAGAGAGGTAGCGAATCATTGTTTCTCTACAGAATAATTGTATTACTTTAATTATATTTATTATTTCGAAAATTTGCCAGTTTTTTTTATTTTCTTTAGAAATAAGTAAATATGGAACATTAAAAATTTGCATAATGTGTATGATTGTAACCTTTAAAATGTTCGAGCTGATTTGGCTAAAGGTTTCAATACAAGACTCAGTTAACTATCATAATTAAAACAGCCGATATAGTACCAATTACTGCTAGACTTATTATATAAAGAGTGGGAAGCCAGTCGAAATTGTGTCCATTTAAAAAAGAAAAAGCAAATGAAGTTACCTACCTGTCTCTTTTACTCGTGCACGCACAGGTAGCGCTAGCGTGAGTTCACTATTTGAAAAACAAGCTGTTGTTTTGCTGCGCATGTGTCACTAGTGGGATAGAGCGAAATAGATAGGGTGTATTTTTTCTGTTTCTAACCACCGGAGTTGCCGCTTACAGACAGCTGTAGGTCTCTCTATTCTATTTATAATCTATGGTAGACGTTCAGAAAAATACGTAGAGCTAGCAACACTGCACAAGTACTGTCGGGCCGGTTGACGTGTTAATTGTCGCGTACCTTGTACACTTGGATACAAACATTTTAATTTAAATATAATGTGAATATTGTTATTTTATTTATCATCTAAGAATACCGGTCATGGCGCTTCCAAATTTATTAGATATAGTGCCCGAACAGTTATTCCAGTCGTATTCAATAAGTGACATAGATCAAGTGCAGAAGAAGTTACAATATGAGATTGAAAGAAAAAGAGAAGAACTGCGGGCTATGGTGGGGTACGTTAACTAGTTAATAAATAACGATTATCTATAACTCATAACTTACAATACTATTTATATATGTACCGGCTTAACTATCGAGCGTTTTTTCGGAATGCTCTGATTAGTTTCGGACCTGTACGAGGCCCTTCCTCATGAGCTCTCGCCGTTTGCAGCGAGGTTGTGGCAAATGTGGTAAATGTAAAAAGTTAGCTAGTTTAAATAATAGAACAAGAAGTGGCAGTAGTCCATCACTTTATATCACATAGAAAGTGTTAACGAGATTTTTAAGAATATTGTTAAAAAAAATTAAGTCCCGTTTTTTGAACGACCTTATGAAGATATTTAGTAAGTAGTATATAAGAGTGCACCAAGCATTTCTAAATTAATTTTAAATAATTATGTATAGCTTGTACTAGTTGCTTACATTATCCATAAACCTTAAAAAGAGAATCAAAAGCATGAAACAACAGCTGATTGTGCAATGAATTGTTGAACTTCACAGCTCTGTTTTCTACACTCTGTTTCATTACACGTATTAAAATTTACAGAGAAAGATATCGGGACCTAATACAAGCTGCGGATACCATAGAAGAGATGAAGGTTAGTACCACCAGCACCCTGGACCATATCAATGAGATGATGGTAGCATGCAAGAGCCTGCATAATACTCACCTAGTTGGGTTCAAAATACAGAGCAAACCAACCACACCACAAGGGTATGTGAAAGTATAAATCTAAATAAATTTACTTTGATATTCACAATATTAGTTAAGTTAGATTACCAGACGAAGATGAGGAAATTATTTAGCATTATTTTAAGTTATGTTTTGTGTGAGCCATACACTAAAAGATTACAAGTCTTGTCAAGTATTGTTTTAATATCACGTAACTAGTCCAAGAATTATGCATTATATTTAAGTATGAATATAGAGTTCAAAAAATTGTTAAAACTTCCTTTAATGCTTAAAAAGGCATCAATTTCAAAATTAAGATTAAAATGATGTAAAATTATATTTATTTCAGTTACAGCCGAAATCACATTTATAAAATAATTTTGCCTAATTCTCAATGGTCTTTACATCTACAAAGTTTTTTACACTTTTCTGTATTCTTTCAAAATACGCTGTAAGCCTAAATGAACAACAGTACTCAGCTCGGGTGACATTTTGATCATGGCTGAGTTAAGAATAACGCAAATGTCAAACAACCACCTTATTATTTTACAGAGACATATCATGGTAGTTGGTTCCTATGTTTTTGCGACATGTCCACCAAAAAAAATTGAAGTGGCTTCAATTTGAACCAAATTGTGTGTTGACACACATTTGCTAACTTGACTGACTGATGGTTAGCAGATTTTTTTTTTTTTTTAATAATATTCTTCATCTGTCCAGAGTGAAGACTACAAACCATTTAGTATTTTTGAACATTATAAATTAAATTTTTGTTATTTGTTTACAGTTACAATTTTAACGCAAATCCCCTACATGGTATATCAGTTCAGGTCAAACTGTTGATGGAAATACCGGAGAAGATATGGCAGTGCATCAATGCCAATGACTTTGTTAAAGCCGCTCAGCTATTTATCATGGCGAGGCATATCAATACAGGTACTATTTTGATAAGACACTTGTGAGTACATTATACATACATATGTCATATTCATTCATATAGTCACTATACATTCAAAAGCATTTTGAATGCTTTGCTGGTTAGTACCAGGAATGGACATTATCAACAATTTTATCTTTTGTTACTCAGTTTGGTTCAGTAATATCACGGTAGAAAATGATTTTAGGAGTAATTTATCTTACTATAAAACAAGCACAGAATATATAGTGCTTTATATTATAACAAAAACTAAACATAACACCACACCTGTAATCCCTGAATGGGTAGGCAAAGGAGTGTAGTACACTCCCATGTTTCATCAGTTATGTTTAAGTGCCATGGAATAGGTGGCCAGCCTATAGTCATACACAGATACAAATCCAGAATTTGAGTCACTACTAGAAATTTTAAATTAGAAAAATCCAAAAATACCCACCCTGGGATTTGAGCCCAGGACCTCAAGATCGGTCACACTTGCAACCACTCAACCAACAAGGCACTCATGCTATATATTATCCTAATTAACAGAGCTTTGCAGTGTTAATAATAATGATATTTTGTAGGCTTACACCTACAAATCGGTGGTAAGAATGCCAATACCAGCATGCAATCGATACAAAGGTTAGTTCAACAACAGTGGAATTCCATATCAAACTTCAATCAGACAATCATTGATGTCTGTGGACAGAAGCTCCAAGACGTTGATATAACTACCGAGGTAACATTATATTATTACAATATATTATATCCCATTCTAAACCTTTATGTGGGAAGTAATAGATAATAAATAAACTCTGTGAAGGAGCTTATACACTAGTCAGACGATTCAGTTTAAATGTCAATAAGTTCTAATGTCTGCGAGCTCCCATGACCATTTATCAAATAGCTTTCATGTGTTAGTTTAGGAATAGAAACGAATTGAATATTCAGAAAATTACCAAATTAAAGTGTGATTAGGTAACATCTATGTTATTTTTGTTACATAATTGTTAATGAAACTTTCCCAGGTGGCATGTTCATGCCTAGTTGGTCTGTACCTCCTTGACTCTCAAACACTAGTTGAGCTGCTGAATACCCTGATTGGTCAGCACAGCAACAGCAGCCTGAAGTCTACATTGCAATTTGACTTAGCCAAAATATTGGAAGGAGATGTGAAAGCTCAGATCAAGAAGAAAATGGTAAACGGAGTAAAGATTGTGCTTAAGACTGTTGAGCTGGTTTATGCGTGTTTTGTTGGTGAGAAAATACTTGTATTAAAATATTGATAAATAGAAATGTTTCTTATGTTACATATGATTTTGAAATGTTTGTAGAAAATGAAGGTGGAGCAGTTCTTGAGAGATTGAAGAATTTGTATGGCAAAGATTCCCAAAACCTGCTGGAATTAGTTCAGTTCAGTGATCAAACTGCTCTGAAACTCCTCCCACCTGTGGTGTCTACCTACAAGTAAATATCATATAAACTTTGATACTCTTAAATATTTTGTATGGTTGGACATCTATATCTTGTATGTTCATACATAATCGTTTAATATACATGCATACATACATTTTTAACATAATCATGTTTAATTGAGCAACAAGACATGTGCTCTAATTAATGTAAGTTATAGATAATTCATGTTTTAACTGGGTTATATTTATTTTCCATACACTTTTGGAGTATCATTGATAATAATTTAGAATGTTGTAGCACAAGGGGGTTGATTATCTTCAATATGAACATAAAATATCGGTTAGAAAATTTGTTCCATTTGTTTAGAAGTTACGATGCCACAGACAGACACACAAATAGGACTTACAGACAGATACGTCAAGACGTCAAACTTAAATCACCCCTCTTTTGTGTTGTGGGTAGAAATGGTTAAACTCATCTTACACCTTTAACATTTCGACAGGTTAACATCAAACAATGAATTGAAACCGTTAACCAAGGAGCAAATAACTGAAGGTGTTCAGAAATGGAGCATATGGGTAAAAGAATTTATAAATGAGAATGTTAAGGTGTTGCTTCAAAATGTCACAAGAATCCGTATTCTGCATGAAGTACGGGAGGAAACATTTAAAATAGGTTAGAATTAAATTTTATAAAATATGGAAATCCTTTAAATTGATGTAAATCAATCCTATATTCAGCTTGATGGTATATTTCCAATTCTCAATCAAATTAGTTGTGGTTCTATGATTTTTATATGTATTATATGTACAAAAATGAGCATGTGCAATTGTGTAAGCGTGTCCGTGAGTGTGAGCGTGGGCGTGTGTATGTGTCTGAGCATGTCCGTGAGTGTAAGCGTGAGCGTGCTTGCCTATTTGTGTGTTTGTGTATATAGGTGCGTCATATTGTCTACTATTGGGTTGTAGGTGCATAACATTATTGTAATTTTTTTCAGAATCACCGCCAAATTGGAGTGCCATATGCAAGTCGTTGGACATACCAGAAGTTCATGTGTGGTGTCACTACTTCCAGCCGCTGCTCACATCCCGTGTCAAAGCGATCATAGATGACAGATGGCAGAGAGTGTATGACATTTTCAAAACACAAATTCTCGTTGACTTAACTAAGGTATACAAAATAATCTTTTAAAATACCTAATTGTCTATACATACTAATCTGCTTTGAGTATTTCCTGAACCCATGGTATCTAGCATATTTACTCATTGGTTAATAAAATTGGGGGACTGGGGGTATACACAGAATATTTAACTCACTCACTTAACAACAGTATGGGTCACAATTAATGGACATGCCAACTTTTATTTCAGTTCTAAGCAAAACTGAAACCACACATATATAGGTTTTGTCGATTCTGATGTCTATAATCCTATTAGTATAATTTATGAATGTAGAAAAATCTACACAGGTATCATCAGAAAGCGAAGTGGAAAAGGAGGCAGATATCAACTGGTTTGTTTGGAAGGACCTTATAGGAGAGACAGTCATTGAATCTAGAAATGAAGTTGTCAGTGTTATGAATTCTTTGATGAATGGTAAATATCTCACTACCATATAGCTTTCAAGATTTGCATGAAATAATTAATTATAATTTTCTGTATCAGCTATGGCGAGACAAGACCGGGGTTTTACAACAAACCTAGAAAAGCTTTGCAACAGTTTAGATGCAGAGCTGCAGAAACTTCTAGAAGATTTGAAAGATTACTTGCATCAAGAAACAAAGAGTAACAAGGAGAAACTCATGTTCATATACGATGAAGAAGATGACACTGAACAGATATATAGTGATAGGCTAGAGATCGAACAGTATTTGAGAGACATATCTGATAAGAATATACAAAGGTATGTTCTAAAAGATTTTTTTCAAAAAGTGTATATATACCTAACTAACTAGTATGTGTTGATTTTGGTCTAATTTAACAATCTAAATTTAGCATTTACTGTATCTCTATCATAAGGTATTGAGCAGCTAGTCCTGGTTGTCTTGTCAGTAAGGTAATAAATAATAATACATAGACTATGCCAGAAATGTTTGAGGTTCTACCAAACAAATAATTTATTTACTACCCACCTATATTTGGCACCAGATCTATGCTGTGTACAACTATTTAAAGTTACAATGAGTAATATGTTCTTTTATAACTGTTATGGACAGAGATAACAACAAGTGGTAACAACTTCTAAAGTTATGTTTAATCTGATTTCCTTTTTAATAACTATGTATATCATTTGCAGTATGCTGCTTTACATTAAGGCTTGTTTTGAGGAGCCAACACTGCAATCCACGGAACTTCAACGTAAAACCACAGCTATCTACACTGCTAGGTTTACGAAAGCTATAACAGTCCTTATGCCCTACTTACGCAAGTGCTATATTTGCTTAGACAAATATAACATGGATGTTTTAAATATAGATGACAACGCATTGAAGAGTTGGAATAACATCTGTGCAGTTTTGAAGGAGAATTGCCTAATTTGTTGGGGGAAATGGTTGGATATAGTTATGGAGAGGGTGAAAGATTTGACTAAGGGCTTGCCTCAGGAGTTTACCCTCAATGCTAATATTGATTACTTGATGATGGTAAGTTTTTTATAATAAGGGTGGAGGAGTGTAGAAAAGGTCTATTTCAAAGGGGAAACTGATTAAAAATCGTACATAATATAACTCTTGTATTCGCCTAGGGGGAAGCAGAGGAGTGAAGCGCGCTGATTAATTATCAAAAACTAAGAGAATGGTTTTTTAAATAATTAATTATCAGAACTAAGAGAATATTTTTTTAAATAATTAATTATCAAAAACGAAGATAATTTTTTGTTTAATAATACAAATTTTTAGCTGATGTTAGGCTAACCTATACAATACGGCCTTTTAGTTTGTAAATAGAAGTGGAATGAAACTGAACTGGAACAGATTTGAAACTAGGGTCTGATAAAGTCTTAACACATATTTACTTTTCAGCAATGGGATATAATTAAAATAGAAGAAAAAGATGATGAAGGAAATGCAATTGAATCCACAATAAAAGTACCGGCAGGTCCGTCCTTGAAGCTTCAAGAATATCTTTACTCTGTCAGTAGGATATTGGATGAAGTTGTCCCACACACACTACCCAATGAAATTCATTGGTCTTTCATAGAGAATGTTACAGTTGTCACCTTCACACATTACAACAAAGTTATAAGAGAGAAAGAGGCAGATATAAATCAGAGGTGTGCACTTCAATTACTTATGGATGTAAGGCATTTAACTTTATTGTTAATACCTCGCGAGAATAAGAAGTATATAGATGTATCCCAAGAGATATGTGAGTTCTTAAGGCAGAAGATTGATCCATTTGATTATGATGTGTTTTATCCATATATTCAGACCAATTTGAAAAGGTCTGTTCAAAGGGTGCAGGTTGGTAAAAATACTTATATTATTGTTGTTCAGAATGTGTGTGTGTGTGTTGTTTGTTTGAGGGTGTGTATGTATGTATTTGTGGTGGATCTGTGGTATGACATTATTCTAGTCAAAGCTCTTGATTCATTATTAACCATGTATTTTGTTGACTTTTTTATACATTAAGATATTGTTTTTGTAAAAAATATATAATATATTATGTCTCATTACAATTTCCTATCAGACATAATTATTATGGTTTAAAATATTACTTTTTTGCACAACACTGCATGGGAAAACGAACAATGTTGGATTTTGAACTGGTTTAGTGTTTTTAACATGCTCTTGCAATTTCAGACTCTCCTGGGCAGTCTGATCCTCCACCACGGTCAGTTGACCGGCATCATAGGCCCGAAACCTGTTGTCTCCGGTGGTACCGGTGACAAAGCCTCCTCATTGCTGGCAGCGGCCAATTCCCATTGGTTTTCAATACTACCAGTCGCGACTCCGGCCAATTTACATAAGAAACAAGACAAGCCGGTATGTTTAATAAAAATATTACGTATTATCATTCATAGTACACTGTGGTTCAAGCCTCCTTCAACGTCTGGAGACCCCTATCCTCAGCTTAATACGTTTTTAAACTGAAAGATTTTGATGAGGTTTTATTCTGTAAACTAAACTTTTGAAATATTCAAATCACTAAACATACTTTGTCTATACGACAAGTATTAACTCATAGGCATGGTAAATTTGCTATTTAAGACTTAATCTTACATATACATATATCAAATAGCATATCTCTTCTATGTGGCTTGTTTTAATGAGACTATGCAAGTACAGTACAGTAAAAAGCAGTGATAGCCTTTTGCTAAGCATTCAGCCTCTCACTTCGGGAGTGCTGGGTTCAAATCCATGGCG
>DWME01000259.1:0-38386 GCA_018244795.1 Parelbella ahira ahira | reverse complement strand
GTTTTTGTGTGTATGCATAAAACTGAAAATTAAATTTACAAAGAAATGTTAATTGAATAAAAAATTCGCAGTGACATTTTAACCGGACATAAATTTCACAATGAAATTTAAACGGGACACAAATTACGAAGGCAACTTAAAATAGAATAAACTTATAATTGGCACACACTACAAATCAACGGACGCTCTAATATGGCCGTCGTGAGACTGCGAGCGGAACTTGTCTCTGGACAAGATATAAATCACGACAGCCAGTATTGCGACCATGGCGATTCCGATGGTGTTGATGATAACCCCCTCGTCCGGCAGACCGCTATACCTCTCGGCACTGGAATACGACATTACAAGCAACACACAGACAAACACGGGCACAGTCACAACACGACAAAAGGGAATTTGGACGCTGACATCTAAGAATGAGTACTTTCGCAAATTGAACTGTTTATTATGTTTATCATGCAACTCGAGCAAATCAATCGATTTATTCTTTAAGGTCAACAGGATCTTATACTGAAAATATAAAATTGTGTTTAATCTACCGAAATATCATAATATACAAATTTTAAATCAATGTTACAGTTTAATTATTTGTTCTATTTCGCTAACACAAGTAGAACTTTTACTCATTCTTTGATGTCGATAATAATAGTGAAGCATTACAAAACACAACATAATCCACTACACGATGCATAAAACATGCAACTAGAGCTAAATTCTCATATAGGTATTGTTCTGTACGACATGCTACACTTGAACAGAAGGTGAAACGACGTACGAAAATAAAATAGAAATGACCTTAAACAATTCAGCCGTTCAACAGAAATTCAATGTTGTGCATAATTTTATAAAACAATAGAAACAAAATGTGGTTCTGAAAGACGAAAAGCCAAATGAGGTGCTGAAGGCGAAAAATGAAGGTTTTGAAAACTAGCCGAGACCATTTTACAAAAGAATGGGAACATTCCTTGCAATGCAGGTATTCGTTGATTATTTAATACGTTCAATTTAAATGTGGAAATTATCGCAATGAAGCCATTTTTTTTTCTAAACAGCCAATTAACAGAAACGTATATCTCTACAATAATACCTGGGCACTCCGATGGTAGCGTTTCTGAAGTGAATTTTGATTTAAGTATTTTGATCATTTTAAAATTTATAAACTAACATTCGATAAATTTGATGCGCTTAAAATGTCTAATATTAGTAATAATGGAATTTAAATGAATTTTTTGGATATATTCAGTTTTTTTAGAGAGCATTATTTTAGCAATGATTTCACTGCAAGCATCTTAACATAAAATATCTGTGATATCAATGCCAACTGCCTCTGTGTTCCACCTTATATTTGAAATCCCTACGAGCTGATCGTATTTCACTTTCAGACCTCCAAGCTCGGGTGTTCTCGACTATTCTCAGGTAATCCGATGCATATCACTTTCGAAATATCTTTCATTTATATGTAGAATCCTCAGTATATCCGATAAAAAATAAGTAATTTCTAAATTTTTGTATACAATTTTCGTTCCATT
Source organism: Parelbella ahira ahira (assembly GCA_018244795.1). NCBI lineage: Eukaryota > Metazoa > Arthropoda > Insecta > Lepidoptera > Hesperiidae > Parelbella > Parelbella ahira. The sequence goes on along the minus strand of DWME01000259.1, from coordinate 36,857 downwards.
TCTATTTTTATCAAAATAACTTCTGATAGCGTTTTTACATATTTCTAAATGCCTATGCCTCAACTTTGAATTCACTGATATAGGTTTTGAATATAATCTGAACTAAAATCGACTATTGTTTAATAACCGTTATAGCACAGTAAGGAATTGGTGCGAGAAACAATGTATGTATATATTTATATTTCTTTACGTACCCGAGGGTGAACAGAGCTTTTTCAGTGAGTCCGGTAAGGCAAGCGGCGACTCCGAGTACAAAGGTCAGGATACCAAAGGCGGCGTGGATAGGCACCAAAGACGCGCGGAATCCCGCGGTGCCCTTGTTGCAAATCATCAGAAGAAGAAAGCTGAAGAAACCGACGGCGTACTGAAAATTTTAGAAAAAAAATACGAATACAAATATTTATTGCAACAAATATGGATAAAGATTCAAAACTTAAAAGGCTCTTTCGTATTAGGCTATTTTCAGCATGCAATTATTTAACAAACACTAAAATTTCATTTTATTGTATGTATGTGTCAGTGTCCATACACAACATGTAGATAGCTGTCTATTAAGGCTTTTAATTAATGTTATCGTCTTTTTTAAGTTCTCTAAGCAAAACAAAGCTCTGATCTCTAAAGCTTATTTTAACTTTGTGTCTTACTATATTCACTTAAAGATTTACGAACGTGTTGAAATTGTTTCGTGAACACTTTTTTCCAAGATACTTGCGACTGGTTAATGAAGAGCATATACCTAAGGCCTGTACTTGATTGTACAGTCTTTTTATCAATAATCTTTTAAAGGAACAAGCAAACATAATCAGAGTATTATACTCGTACATATGTTCGTTAAAGTGCAATAATTGCTCTAGAATATTCCCAGTTATCATAACTAAAACATCATTGATCATTATTCTATTTTTTTTTTGTTTGTGATTACTTATAAATTTTGGTGTATCTAAATTACCTAATTTCTATCTATATTTAAAATTAGAGTTAGATAACATTTTATTGTTTACACCATAACATGAAAAGCATTGTAATGTACACATATCATATTAATGTAAACAATGGGTGGCCTTGTCGGTTAAAACGTTATATTATGAATCGTCGTGTGTATCTACACGTGTTGCCTTTTTAGAATAAATGCATTCTCTTATTTCTGTACTTTTTCCATTGTCTTAAAATTACCTGTAGTCCGAACAGTCCCATAGCCACGAAACCGATCCAGCTGTGAAGTGAATAGAAGTTGTTGATGCCTTTCTTGTTGTGGAAATCCAGTACCGCGAGGAAGCCAATGACGATGCACGGAAATGCGAGAGCATGGAAGATGGCGTGCAGCAGCTTCACGTAGATACGTCTGAAGCAGCGGCAAATGCGGTACAGCAGCAGAGCTGAAAACGATAATCAGCTTAGGAAATTTGTTATCATTACTTTATTATTACTTCACGCCAGTTCCCTTAAGGTATAGACAAAGAACATCAAGCCCTTAACATCTCTATCCTTAAAGGGGTGATGAGATTATTCTATATTCATTACTCTGTTAATACACACGCGTCAGCTTCGAAATCTTCTGACTCACTACCCTTCTATCTAGTATCTAAGCTAATCGATCGCGATAGCTTATGCATTCATACTTTTTAATGGCTTTAACTAATAAATAATTTTAATTAACGTTTTAAGTGAAAAAACGGGATTCTTTCGTCATAAGCGGGACATAACAAAAGAACGTATGTACTTAATCAGTAATTTTTAATTGCCCATTCTTTTATTTGAGTTTTGATTTAATCAACTTACTCCCGCTTCAAGTGATTCCAAGTTTCGAGAAATCAAAAAAACTATCTGATACTGCCCGTACGTTTAATTTTCTAATTGACTAAAAATCGGAACATCTGGCAACGCTGATGTATACTATGCATACATTTCGCTCACCATCACATGAGATTGTAGCTCTTACTATTCAACATCGTGATTATCAACCTGTCTATTTCCACTGCTAGACATGCAACACTCTAGTATCTTTCTCCGCCAGCAAACGGATTCACTGGCATCCAAAATTAAACCGCCATTACTATTAAAATCAAGACACTTACCGAATCCGCTGAATGTAATGTACCCAGCCACCATCAACGTGGGGTGCAAATTGAATTGCTTCTCGGGGATGTCATCAGCCCAGGCGTATCCCTCTCGGTAGGCGAGTACCCAGAAGATCGTGAGAGCCGACACTCCGATCAGCAAGATACCCGCGAGGGTGATGATGAGCGCGTACTCGCACCATTCGCACGCACCCTTCTCGTGGTCGTCCGATTCGTAGGAACGAGTGCGTTGACTGGAAAAAAGGAAAAGGTCTATAAAACTGCCTCACTGAATACACAAACGCTACATTTTACATTACAGAAAATATACTGATAAAAAGATACATCAAGTCTTACTAGTTTTTCACAATCGAGAGCTGGACACAGATTATTTATTTTGCCTTATATTTTAATATTTATAATTTTCCTTAATAATATACAGCCTAGCATTAACCGCGATTCCGCGTAATGGAAAGCGCAAATTTGCCCTAAAGTGGACCAAACATGTCTAGAAAAAGTCTATCCATTCTGGCTTTGTAATGTCGTAAGTTACATGTGATCATAAATTTCTTGTTAAAATTTATTTAGCTACTCTCTATTGTAGCTTTGAGTGCTATAAAGTTAAAAAACACTGATGTTCGCCCCACCGCGAGTGACCATTAAAAAGAGGGAGCTGTCCCTTTGAATGAATAATTTGATAGCTGACGCCGCGTCGGGGGAAGTTCATTGAGCATGAAAGCACATCTCATTTAATGTCAACATTTATACACGGGACGTAATTTCTATAGCTTATACTGAATAGTGTTTGTTACCCGTGAACGAAATAAAAAAAAATAATTAAACTGCACACATAATTGATTTTTCCATTATGTTTAAAAATAACAACAAGAATTTTTATAAATTAATTAATTATTTTTACGTATTAGTAAAGCATACGCATTTTAAATTTAAATAATATGAATTTTGAAAAAGATGAAGTTGAACTAATGAATTGTAAAGTTTAACAACAGTTATGTTATGAGTAGAAAATTTGCTAACTTGTTTACTATTGATTATGTTTAAATTAATATTGTGCATGAACTTATCAAACAAAGAATGACACAATGACGTTAAAAAAACGACAGAAATATTTTCGTATCTCAAATTCCAATTTGTAATTCAAGCAACGCTTTTGTCTTCAGCCCAGTCTCTTTATGTGGTCTTTCAATCAACACCCTACCCTCTTTTTCCACACCGCAGTTGACTGCAGTTGTTCTAGCGTCACTGCTAAACCACAGGGTGTCAGGTCGCGTGAGACGAGCGGACCGGATGACAGGGCGATATAATGAGACATCAGGTTACAAGATATACAAAGTTATATAAATAAATGTATGTACGTTGAATTCACTAGATAAGGGCCTTTTGTTCATTGAATATTGAAACTGAGTTGATTATTACAAGTAAAGGTACATATATACATTATTTATGTAGTTTGTTACCCGTCTCGTTACCCTAACATATACATACCTACTGCCGATTTTGGAAATCACGTTTCTGTGTACCAATACTATACTGTTCTTCATTTATTAGCCCCTTTTTATAAACGTTAAAATTACATAATTATTATAAACAGTGAGAACCCTCCATCTCAGGTTTTCTTTAGAGAACGTAAATTATTAATAATTAAACTTATCATTAGCGTCAATCTTTTTACCTTTTCACTGATGCATAGGGGTCCCTAACAGAATGACAAGGAATAAGGCCATAGCGTGCTACGCTGTCCAAACGCGCATTATCACTGTGGCAAAGTGCATAAATAAATAATATCATTGGTTTATTATTAAATTCAATAGGTAATGCATAATTTTAAAACCGTCCATCTATTTTGATTTTATATATTATATTGTGGCGGTGGTGTCGTTAAGCAAATCGCTGGTCAATTTGGCGCGGACGCGAGGTGATTGGTGCTCGTGATAGGTCAGACGTGAAAGTGACTGCAAGAATGCCGCGCACCTGATGTACTCGACAACTACAAGAATTTCGCGATTCTTGCTAAATCTCGCTTGCACCTGTTGCAAACGAGATGAGTAAATGGAGAATAGGTGGTTGTAACGTAACATAACGTCACGACTGTACTTCCCAGAAGGGCTTTGCAGAGGAGTGTAGTTTAGTATGATTCAGTAGTTATGTTTTACACCTCACATTGGAATAGAGGGCGAGGAGCGAGAATAAAGGTGAATATGTGGATGATGGACGAGTCAGAAGTAAGCACGTAAGTCCGCAAGGATAGAGATATTTGACACTCGATGCTCTCTGTCTAGCCCATAAGGGACCTGTGGTGATTTTATATTAATCATGATTTGCATATCAATTTATTACGACTACTCCATAAAAAAGCTTGTTATTATATAAAAAACTTGCATAATATCATAGGGTTTCTTTAGCGTCATGTTACCTTGTTATAATATGTAGATAAATATGTTAAGAGAGAAAAGCACTTTCTCATTGAGACAGACTATTCATTCGCACGAGATTCAAACATAAACGTATGGCGTATACATGATGTGGTACAATTTCACAGAATTTCTTAAATACCGTTTTCCAAAAACTTTTACAGACCATTAAGTGAACTTACGAATAAATTACCGAGACAAATATCCTCAATCTTTACTGAAATAATAATGGAGCAGGAAATTAATTGAATTATGTATGTTATGGTATACCGAGCTAAGAGAATGAAATGAAAAGACTGGCTTTAAAGTAGCAGTTTTCTAGCGCACAAAAAAAAACGGAAGTACAGCTGATCTCATCTAGCTAAACTGCTCTGACCGCTCACTTGCGCGGGAGTGAAAAGTGGTAGCGCAGGGCTGGCGGGAGGGGACGGTCAATGCCCTCGTCCATGGTCCTCCTGGCCTAGATGGGAGCCGATCAATCGTCGATACTTAATACACCATACTGTTAACTGGCATGAAATTCTTCCACGTTAGCTTCTACGGTAAAATGTATTTTTGACATAAAAATAATAGTGAGTGGAAAGAGTGACGAATGTAGAAGAGACACGTCCGGTGTAAGGATAGGTGTTTCGTATTCGTTACTCTCTGCTTGTATTTTAAGAATAAGGAATAATAAAAATAATCAATTAGAAATGAACGTTGAATGGAATGATTTGATTTTTAATCTGTGTGTGTTTAAGTTGTAACCTGTGTTGATTTATGCATCATTATTCTTTGTTAATTATGTTTTAAGCTTCAAAATCAAATTTTTATATTACAAGTTTGAGTATAAAACAGCGCCGGTTGGATTTTAATTGTATCTATATTAAACAGATCGGCCGCTATCATAACTTTTGAAACGTTAAAATGAAGCGAACTCGCTGGCAAGTTGCCTTTACGAATTCAAAACTTAATCTACCTTCGGAGCTTACAAAATGGATAAGATTGCGTAACAATCTTAAGAAGTACCGTTAAATTAACCACATTCATTCAGAAAGTTCTTAGAACTTCGGTTCTTGGTGTTGAGGGAGCTGCGGTAATGACCGCATCGGAGAAGAAAGAGCTTTGAATATGCAACCGCGTATTAATATTTCAATCTTAAAGCGATTACCCCAGAGCTTAATTTAGCTTACAGTGCTACAAAAAGTATGTTACAACTCAATATTTCAGTTACGTAGAGGGACTGATATTACTCATTACTTGTAAATGTGTCCGAGTAGAAAGCAAGAGGATGAAAAATAATAGCAACAAGGAGTGGTATCAATTATCTACTGTTAAACAGCAGTATTTTAACTGATGTTGCACTATAGTCAATATAATATAGTCAGTGTGAATCTTTCTAGAAAAGAAATCGTCGGAGGCTGCAATGTGACTTTTTATTTATAGCATCGAAAAAAGTCAGTAATACAGATTTGGTCATAGATATCCAATAATCGATAAGGCAACTGATAAAAAGCTAAACAACCTATACGGAATCCAAATTTAACATTTTAATAAAATATTCTAACTTGTATGAAACATTTTTCAAACTGCCGACAGTCTGCCGAAAATAAGGTCCGAATCTTATTTTAATATTTAATTTGATCCAGTTGTTTGTGTTCCTACTAGTGTTCTTACCTTAAATAATGTATTGAAGAATATTCAATGGAAATTATACAATTATGTGTATGTAAGTTGAAGTATAATAAGTATAAATAATGCTAAAAGTAAGGTTATTCCTTCAACGGCTATTACTTAAGTTTTAATGTCAATTATTCAAATACAACTAACTATATTAAGACATATATAAAAGAAATGCACATTTTATGGACATGTAAACTGTGGTTAACGTTACAAGCTAAAATAAATTGAAAATTATTCCACAGAAATGTGTCCCACGGACAGGCAAAACAAGAACTTTCATCAATGTTATGTTTTTGTTGAAATGCAATATTCCCTAGATATAAACTTTAAATAAAACTCGACGAATTACGAAAATATATTTTTCATTCGTGTTTCTAGTAATTAAATAATTACCATGAACAATTTGATATTACATTTGTTTACGAACAAACTCATGTATCGTTACGAGTGTTTTAATTAAAATGTTTATGTATATTGTTGTGTATAATTAAAATGTTTGTATAATTAAAATAATTGTGTTCTGTTAATGGAAGCAATCGATCCATTTTTTAATTAAATTGTTGGTTTCATCATTTCCTATGAGGAATTATATTATCTTTGCTCATTATTATAAGTGTTGTTGTCTATGAGCACTCCATCTTCTCATTCTTTTATGCGTATCTGTTTTTACTAAAAATATACGGCATCGATAGATAAATAGAACTACAAATGTCATTGACAATGTTTCGTGATCCGGAACATACAGTCAAATTAATTTGCATATATCTGCTAAAAAGCATAAATACGCTCGCTAACCAACGCCTATGTTTCCCGAAAACCCAGTGACCTGAATTGTTTACAGTTACCTTTTGCTAGATGAAAAGATTCAAAGAAAACACCTGCCCCCGTCAGGTGTCGCGACCGCGCTCAGAGCTTTTAAAAAGTGACCTATAAGATTTAAACCTTCATCGTTATAATCTTTATGTAACGCTTCACTGTTGCAGACAGCTTTCCTCTGAGAGTGAGATCCGTTTAGGCCATTATCTGCCACGCTGGCCGAGTGCGGGCTGATTTGCGTGGCTTTAAAATCTTACAGTGTTTAATTTATTACTGCATTAAAAACTCCAAGATATTTATGTATTAAGTTCTTGTTGCTGTGAAACAACAGCACTAGTACCCTGTTCTTTTTATAGGATGCAGCTAGACCGTATATTGAGACACAAAATACTCAGTCTTGTGTCTACAAGATAGATAGGTATCTGTGTAATATTAGTTGACTTACTGCTGGCAAAGTTTTAATATGTATTTTGTATAGAAGCATTTCATTTTGCATACGAAAAACTTGAGAAGTAGTAATTAAAGGTTTGTGGAATCGCCGATGTCAAAAAGAATATGTTTCTATATTGAAAGCGAGGTAACTAGGTAGAATATAGATTAATACACATGTATGTATAATATTAAGATACCCCCAGTTAGTTCATGACTCCCGAGGATGCATAGCAAACATTCCAAAATATGTAAAACTCAAATTATATTTACTGCCGTTTAGATCTTATGTTCATAAATATCAGTTTCCTAAATGGCATTATACTATTGACAATTTCATTCATTGATATTTTGTCGCTGGTACCCAGGTTTATTTTGTTGTAGCTTTATATGTCACAGCCGCTATATCTCTATACCACACCATCACGCCAGTCCCTCACGGGTTAGGCAGGGAACGTGTTTAAGCATTTCAAATAATTTATATAATCGCACAAACCGCATATAATCCAGGATAAAATACAAAACAAGAGCCTTTGTTTTGCAAAAACAAAGTTACTATGTTAATTCAGTTAAATGAAACTAAGTGCGACTCTTTAGTCATAAAGCTGCAGTCGTTAATTTACGGCTATTATAGCGCTACTTAATTTATTGAAGTACCCTACACGAAATTATCCTCCCTCACTTGCCTCAAGTGCCTATCTAATGAGTCCCCGACGGAGTCATAAAAGATCTCTACATAGCGCTACATAGAGTCAGTAGAGTCCTCCTTACGCCACAGATAAGAGCTAAAAAAATATTCTACTCAAGTTTTTCACACATCAACTTATAATATAATATGTAGCTTTCCTTCTATTGATTAAATATAAGTTACAAACCAATATAAGACTCTCCTTTTATTGGTTGGTTCGTGACAGACAAATGTTAATAGTTTAGAAAAAAAATGGATTTTTATTTCCTATACAACTAGTACATATGACTAGTTTTCGTCAACTTTAAAATTTTAAGGAAAAAGTGAATTGCAATAACATAGACAATAATAGACTTATCTATGGTAAACAAAATAAATAACAAATATATATACATCTTGTACACATTTTGGGTACTAGTTTTTGATTTGGTATCTTACATAGGGTTAGTCACATTTGCACTTTTTTATTTAGTATAGGCCAGCACTTGGCCACAGTCTCGCGTGATGGAAAGCAAAGGTGTAGCCTATGATGTAGCGTACTTGTCTTATAGGTACCTATTCATACTTTTTGAAAAGTCCTAGCTAAAATCTGGAAACACAGATACAGAAGAAGGGTGTTTCACTTAGGAATTACGAAGACAAACCCTTCTTCATCAGTGGAAGGTCTCTGAAACGGATGGTACTCCACAGTACGCCTGGACGTCTAGTAATAGAACTTCTGTGGGTAATAGAACATGCAGCTCTGTTCCATACTGAGGACTATACTGGTCGTATAATTCACTACAATGTCGGTAACACTTTTAGATAAAAACCAAACCATATAAGAAATTACGGTTTCTTTTTCACAGATAAAGAAATAGCATTTTCGTTTCCGCCGACAACTACTAAATCGAATAACCTTTAAGGGTTTTTTTGCTGTCGGTTTTTACATTATTTGTAAGGTTGTCTGCCAATGTCACAGTCACAAGATCGGTCAGGTCTCGTTTCGGTCACGGTATTACTTTAGTATAACTAACTTAGTAAATTTCACCCATATATTACGTAGAAATATTAGTTACACCAACCACGTAATTAGGTAGACATATTAGTTATACTAAATTAACTATTTATATGTACTACGTTATTGACTGCCTCGTAGATGGAGTGGTTGCAAGCGCGACTGTCGATCGAGAGGTCCTGGGTTCAAATACCGGGGCGGGTGCTATCAGATTTTTCTAATTTAGAATTTCTAGTAATGACGCGGAGTCTGGAATTATGCCCGGTGTATGGCAATAGGCTCACTGCCTATTCCATTGGATTTAAACGTAACTGGTGAAACGTGGGAGTGTAGGTACTACGCTCCTCTGCCTACCCCTTCAGGGATTAGAAGCGTGATGGTACGTTTTTTTTGTTACGTATTTATATGTATTGGTCGTATTTATGTATTCGTAGTACATGTGTGTATACGTAGTTAAATGAAATACGTAGTATTATTTAATTATGGAAATCTCTAAACCCTTCATTAAGACTATGAGTTTAACCTTTCTCGTCGTTACTAGTGTCTTACATAAAAAACTTCAGTCCCATTTAATGTAGAAATGGGTTCTTAACCATTTCCGCAATATGATCAACAATAAAATCGTAAATAAACATAATCTAGAAATGTTTCATTTTATCGCATGATAGGCAACAGTTAATATAAACGATACTATTTATGAAAATATCTGGCGTCTAGGCAGAGGCCGACGAGGGACTTTAGCATGAATTAAAAAATAAGCATGTTCAGTACCACGCCGGGATTCTTACACTTGCCTCACAAGAGTTCACGGGAAGTAGGTCGAGCGCTCTACTGTGCGCGGATACAGAGAGAAACAGTACGAAACAGAGTTTTATAAGATGCTTTACGGTTTTAATTTGGCATAGACGCAGAAGGTATAGTGCTATTCGATAATGGATTTGCGATTTATTTACATGTATAGAAAACGTTACACCACGCCTGTACTTCGAGAAGAGGTAGGCAAAGGAGTGTAATACACTCCCATAACAATATATAAATATAGATATATAACTATATTAACATGGTAAATGCGAATAATGTGGAAACATGCTGATGATGATGATAATTTTATTAATTTGATATATTTATAAACAAAGTATTACAGAACAAGATATTTATGTTAGTAAAGTATTCATATATGTATATGTATGGAGTTTCCTTATGCAAAACTAAACTTTTCGTTATTACACAAAAACAAAACGATATGCCAGTAAGACAACCATTTATCATCAATACTAAACTAGATAAAGTATTTACAATGTCTGATTAGTTGTCAGCGTTCATGCGGGCGTGATGTGGGTCTACGCTCCCCTATTTACACGGAAGGTATAAGAATGAGTGTCACGTAATGCTGCGTTGTATATAGCCTAAACTTTGTTGTAATGTTCACTTACAAAGCGGCTGTTATATTGAAAATACTGAGTTACACATATTATTATCATAACATCATACCAGGTCCGTTAAGGAGTAACCAGATAGCACTGGTTTTGGCTACCAAATATCTCTATCTTTCCAGACCTGATGTATTTCATGTATATTAAACATTTCTGTGTCATAAATAGGAAAAATTATTACGCCTTTTTCGAAAAATGCGCCTTTATCGAAAAATCAGACCCTACCATTTCAATATTCAAAAAGTAACTAAGGTTTTGATTTTTCGGTACACTGCAGATCAAAACTGATTAAGATTTCGATAAAAACGTAACTGACGTAACCACATTATTTAAAACCGTTTACGCAACAACTTAACCGTTTAAATTTAACTTATAAGGTAATGAAACGAACTTGATCAGTGGATATTCAGATCTGGTTAAATTAGGAAAGCATTCAATGCACGTCCATGGATATGATGAAAGCTTTAGATGGCATATCAGGCTTCGCACTGCGCTTGTAGATTCACGGTACCAAGTTAGAAAGCGATTGCAACTTAAGTATATACCAAGTTGCGCTCTTCAATGATGGGAATCGTATGAAAGTAACTTGCTTTACTTGTTTTGTATGCTGTATACGTACTGTGTTATATCGTGAATGGATACGTATGTAAAATGTTAAGGATCTGTTTAATTCTATTACATAATTTAGCTTATAAAATTTTAAGCAGTTTGTAACTAAATATGTAATTTTTTGTACAATATCATCGTAAAACGCTTTAAAATTAATTACACTGCCCCTAAGTCATAGTCATCCTTAAAACTTTTTAAATCAACATACATATATATGTAGAAGGTATTAATTGAACACTATATATTTCATTAAATATCGTACAGAAAATTCAGAGAACAAGTTTGGAAAAAACAAAATCATAATTTCCTTATTAAAATTGAAAAAGTTAAATACGAATATATTTTGACATCAAAAAGTGTTATTCGACTACGAATTCCGGTCCCCTAACTGCAACTGAGTTTCGAAACACACTGTTTTAGTTTGCACAGGTGCATAAATATACTAACAATGAAGTACGCTAACAGCTATGAAATCATTGCTATTTACCAAAGAACATTGATCTAAGTTTTTCTAACAATGTTGAGTATACTATAATACTCGTAATAACATATTTTTACCATTTAACGAAATATAAACATAACTTCTAAATGAGAATTATTTTGTCAAGATCTTTTCTTCCATATTCATTGCAAGTGATACACATAATCTTTGAAAAAGAGTACCATAGATCGTACTGTTGATGTACATATCTATCGTAATGTGTAAAAGGTGACAAGCATAAGTGAATTACGTCCCCTGCCTACGCCTTCGGGGAAATACGGACGTGTTGTTATGTTATAATGTAATGTAAAACTATCGCATTTTAATAACACAATATTGCAACTTCAATGTTTCATATCACTTTCATACTTGCGCTTTCATTATATTTATTTATAAAGAGTTCACTCTGCTAGTTGTATAGTTATTATTTCACAGTAGCGCATTGTCTCGGCAAGAAGTAAAACAAACGGCGTACAAAGGCCCATCCGCTGTGTTTAATGAGGAAATGCTCCAGAAAACTGTGCTCGGCTATCTACAATTACGGTTGCGCAACATTGAGATCTCAGTTCGACTGCTCGCTGCTAATCTCCAGCTGAGATTTTGCAATCAAAAATAATCACTATATCTCTTGTTTTGTTTCCATAAAGGTTTCAACATCATCATCATCAACCTTTTTATTGTCCCACTACGATGCACTTATACATGCTGGACAAGTGCGTGTTGGTAGATTGCACACGACATAAAGAAAATTATGAACGTTTTCTTTGATATTTAATCTTTAAACACAGTTTTTTAACGTGTAGATGTGTCTAACGTGGGAATCCCGAAATGGGAGGTTAAATTTTAAATCACTACATTATACATACATATATAGGCAATTTAGCGTTTTATTTCCAATGACACAATGGAAACCATACCGCTAGAAATGCGTAATAACGTACTAAAAGGATACAACGTTCCAACGTGACTATGAACTAAGCGACTAATTGAGAATAGTTCGTGTTGTCTGTACGTGATCGTAATTACTATGACATTGAAAACTGTAATACTATATATTAGAACTTTTGGCCGTCGGACTGTTATTTAGAAATCAATTTCTATCACCCGAAGTAATTACAACTATGTATATTAAACCACTGCATTTTTGTCTGATACGTTCTTCTCCGTTCTTCACCTCTACAACCCTTTGTGAATCTTGGCTTCCACAATAATTTATCGCTATTTCATTTTACCCCTGGACTATGTTTCCAATGATGTAAATATTATCATATTTTTAAGACTTTCTTCTGCCCCATCCATCCAGCGTTTCCAACACGTAATGACACAATATATTGGCTGTTACAGCAAAACGTATTTGTAACTTTCACTCAAATTGCAATACTTAAAGACGATTGTGAGGATGTCTGTCAGAACGGACGAGTGCTATTGGAGGCGTTTATCCACTTCCAAACTAATTCCCATCACGTAGGCTACGAGTGAGACGACTCAGTCACAATTGATCCCACTCATACATATGCTTGTGAGGCGCACGTGATAGCCGGCGATTAAGAATTCAGCCTCTCACTCCGGGGGTCCTGGGGTCAAATCCAGAGTCAATCAAATCCAAATATTAAACATATTTTTAATTTACATAAAATATTAACTCGTATTATTTTGGTACAACTTAACAAATACAAAATACAACGACAGTATCGTTCACATTGGTATCCAACGGAAATCGGTATCCAAACGTGCTTTAGTTAATGCTAATACTACATTAACAGCCGGTTCCGGTTTCGCTTGGCAATCGGTTTTCAATCGAACTCTACCTAAGATACTAATAAACAAATGACCATATGTCCATTAGTGGCGCCCTCGGCTTGTCTCTACACTTGGATAACAAGCGGTAATGTGTAATAGCTGTACACTAATGACACTCACAATGAGCCGACAGTGAGCCAATGAGCTATATTAATTGCAGATTGCCATTGGGCGGCGGCCGTTAAATTGGATGGGCTGCTGTCCCACGCTCCAGCGGGCGCGCGATTTTAATACGACAATATAAACCTTATAAAGTTCAGAATTTTATAATACCGATTGCTTGTAAAGTATCCGTGTATGAAGAAAGTGGAGAATGTAGAAGAAGCACGTCAGATTTTTATGGACAAACTTTAGGCTTATTTTTGTAAAATAATATTTGGTACTAAGTGCTCTCTACTTACTATAATATAACATCTGATAAACAATCGTTCTATGTAGAAAGTAATGTGTGTGAACGAAGCTGGTTAAATCTGTAAAAATAGATAAATTCGGTACTCGGTGCTTTCTATAAACATCGCGAGGAACCTGGCGTAATGATATAATAATACTAGTCATTCGAATGTGATTACGATTCATTAACCGCTTTATTGTTTAATATTGAATATTGGTAAAATCTGTCAACGGGATACGGATAACAAAATAATTGTGTATTCCAATTAATACGAAATGAAATAATTGCTTATTTTTAGTGCATAATAATTGTAACCTAATTTATTAAAAAAGAATTTCCGCAAATTAACAAATTATTTTTATATTGAACTAAGCTGATTAACCTATTAAAAATAAAAATCCTGCAAAGATTAATCTACACAAGCCGTACTAAATGAATGCTCTACGCTCTAACGAGCGTTGAGTACCGGAAACGTATAATGTGCCCTGTAAAAGGGGCAATTAAGATAAAATCAGTGATATTCTAATATAAGATGAAAATAAGTAAGGAGTTTAGAAGTGTATTAAATTTAATACTATTATTAAAGTCACACAAAGTGTATATTACATGACATCATTACTATTGGATATAGGCCTCCCGTGATGAGGGTCCTTGTGCATTCTCACCGGAGGTTTTGTCCATGATTCCCACGCGGGGCACGTTGCGGATCACAGGACACAGTTTTTCGCATCGCCTACCATGCTGCTCAGTGGCCTGAGCAGATCGCTGTGCCTAGAGCGCGCTTTTCTGCTCTCAGCCGGCCACCAAAGCCTCTTCTGTTGTTAACAGATGACATGAACTTGTAGCTTGAGCGGCTAAGATGGAGTTTGGAATCCTTTACACTCTTTCCCTCTTTACCCTTTACACCCCCCGTTACCCCTTACACCGAAAATTCCGTATTAGTCAGTAAAATGCTAATGCTATGAAAAGATAAACTTTTATTTTTTAGTTGTTTTAACTTAATTGTTTGATTGTGCAGCTGATAATTGCATTAAGATAAAACACACCAGTAGCGAATTAACCCCGTACAGCCGTGGGAATTCGCTAACAGGTTTTTATTTAAAGGTCGCGAGATCAAATCGAACCGATGTTTAGTTGTACATTCAAGGTGAAACTATTAACATGCGAACTATTGATTGTTATAACAACTTTCGCAACTAATTTGCGAAACCTGAATTGACATGCCAACGGTAACCTGTTGTATGAATAAAATAAAACGGTATCGATAATAATCAAGCGGAGTGAGATGGTGTGAAAAATAATAAACACGAGTGAAGATAACAGAAACATAAATCCAGTAACTTCTGCCCAATTTAGTAACAGAAGTATCTTTCAAATTGAAATGTAAGATTCTTTAGACTGAAATATCATTCCGCTTTAGAAGAATTACAAACTTATTTTGGATAAGAAATACTTAACCTTCTTTTATAGCACAAACTTCTTGTATCTTTTAAATTTTCTTTTACATCTTTTCCTTATTATAACAGACATAGAGAAATGATATAATAATAGCTCTTTTTAATACTGTACTTCTATATATCATTGTATACAAAATTAATCTCGTGCTAAGTTTTAAAGCTTTCGCAATAATCTCTTTTATTTTAAAACGGTTTAGTCATGAAAGCTCGGACGTGGATACAAGTTTAACGATCTAAGCCGGCTTTAGTTAAGGCGGTTACGGATAGCCCATTGGCTAGTGATGTGCTCAATAAATGGGGAAAAAGTAGTCCATCGGCCGCACGTCCTAACGGTATTCATTGCACTGTTTATTTGTAGATTTCACTTTTGTGGTCAAGTACGCGCCAAGCAAGGAAACCTGAGACCGGGTGAAAATAGACCAGCCTCTTTTTATAATTCGCTTGAAAGAAGTATTTTATTGGTATCCCCGTTATGTAATATTAAAATTCTGTTCGTATTTCGGACTATATTTGTTAAGAATTCATCTCAAAAATTACAGTTTAATACTCTCTAAAAGTGCATTAGGTACTACTAACTATAAAAAATTTAATATCCTCTTCAAGGTCCATACGTTACACGTATCTAGCTACGTTTTCATATTTATATAGTAATAATACGAATACAAAGCGATTCAATATTACACCAAATTTATGTTTTGTTTTTGTATCGATGCCTTTGAACGGCTTAATCCAGATTAATTTGTGTTTAAAGTTCCAGGCATAAAATATATACAGAAACCCATAATACATGATTTTAGATCTATATAGCAATCATATTATAACCTTAAGTACCTACATAAATTAACAATAAAATTATAATAAATTCATCAAATGACCGCGTATACGAGAGAATTAGTAAGGTAATAATGGATGCAATTTAAATATAATATACATTATCAAGTCATTTCTATAAATTTAAATAAGTATTTCAGTAAATATAAATCATTTCAGTGAAAACGAAGGTTAATTGTATAATTTACGTTGAACTCAGTGCCAAGAATTAGTAGAAAATTTAATATAATTTTAGTGACTAGTTTCACTATACCATATGTAACGATGAAAGCTTTAGTACAAAGGAAAAAAATTATATCGACGTTTTGCACTGTTACTGCCATCACTAGCAGCTGGCAGCAGCAAACTATGCCCTCAGCCTTCTAATTCTGAGGAGAGACCCGTCTCCATGGTAAAAGGATGGATGACCATGACTGTCAACAATCCGCAAACAGCCATCACAGGCAATAGAGTTAGGGTAGTTGTTGTAAAGGGTGGCATATGGTCATTACTACACACCAAAAGTTGCACCTTAGTTAAAAAGGAGGACTATACATAGACGAGTTATCTTATGCTCAAATACTCACAGAAGTTCAATCAAAGTCCTTGAGTTGCAGAAATCGCTCACAGGCATGCCTTGATATCTGATCGTAACTTTTATAACATGAAAAACTTCGCTATCCCAAGAACAATTTATCAAGTCGAAGGATAAGATATGACAAAAGTTAATTATCTAAGAAATCTAGTTTCAGTTTTGTTAGGAACTATTATTTGTATGCCAATAAATAACTAAAAGTGTTTTAGAGATTACAAAAACCACAATAAATTAATTCTTTATGATTGTGAAAATAGAAAAATAAATTGCAAGTACAATTTTTATTTTATAGGTAGATACTACTAAAGTGTGTAGGCAGAAGAACAAAATATTGTAGGGAACAAAATACTGCATCGTTACTCGTTCGCTCTCTTGTAGTGAAACAAGTAGAGAAATCTGGAGCACGCTCCCTACAATTGTTTTAAACAGCGTAAATTTGGGGAATTTCTTTTGTAACTAGGAACGTTCTGTACAGAAATATTTAATTTATGGAATCCAACTAGCCTGGAGGAAAGGAGAACGAAATATGAGGGATATTATACGAATATTTCGCATATATTTGACCTGTGAGAGAAGGGGTTAGTGAACCTGACTGCTAAGGCCGGGGATATAGGTTCGATTTCTATGCAGGACGAACATTTATATAATGAGCACAAGTGATAAATTTCGGGTAGCGACCACATTGACCTGTACTTCAAAATTAGTCAACTACACAATTTAATAGGTAACAAAAAATATAATACCACACCTATAATTTCGTAATTACCTAAGGGGTAAGCAATAAAGTGTAATACACTGCCACGTTTCACCAGTTGCGTTAATACTGGTAATTGAATAGATGGTGAGCCTGTTGCCATAAATTGGGCACCGATTCAGACTCCTAGCCGCTACCAAAAATTTGTACTGGAAAATCTAAGATACAAAAATCCAATAATACCCGCCCGACCAAAGAATCGAAATCAGAACCTCTCGATCATCAGTCGCGCTTGCAACCACACGGCCAACGCAGTCACACAGATTAATACTACAATCAAATACAAGTAACCTCAATAGATTTTCTAAGTAAATACTAAATGGTATGAAACAATAACAATATCTGGCTGTTCTTACATCGCCCGCAAGCTATAGAGCCTCCTCAAACCTAACCCCAACAATTAACGGCTTGTTTAATCTTCCTTGAAGTGCTCGCTATTACTCATCCAAGTGCCGATGACCCTCGATGTTGCCTCACTTCAAATACCATTTTCACTTAAATCCCCGACTCAAATACATGACCTATTCACAAAGATTTTTGATAGTACATTTTTAGAGACCTATGTAATTGTCATATTATATTGTTTATTTATTACATATTAATTATAGATAGAGAGCACTAAATACCAAATATCTCTATCCTTACACACCTGGTGGACTTACCTTATTCAAATATTCATCATTCATTTACAAATATTTGTAAACTCTACCAAACGTTGTAACGGCACTCTCTAGCGAGCGACATTGCTAAATACACACGTTCATATTGCACCTGGCATAGTACAAGGCATACCTTGTGTTACAAACGTAACCGACACGAGACTCCCACCTCTACCATGCGTCTCTACCGAGTGTACGTGGAATAATGTATAGCAATTAGTAGAAAATAGGTTTCAGTAATATAGAGCAAAATTAATCATCTTGTTAATACCTTGCTTGTAATTTCATTTCCTATTTTAATATCAGGCCTGCTAAACACCTTTGACGCCAACGAGCAGAAGCATAGGCGATACAAGAAGGGCGCTTTCCATCAGTTCTAATACAGGTTTTCCATTATGGTCCCACTTATCGTTTTCATAATTTTAAACATAAAAAATATATCAATATTAACTCACAATAGTAATTACAAAAACTCAACAACATAACACATATTTCGAAATTGAGATCATAGAATTTTGTTCATAGAACATTGTTTGGGCTCAATTGGCTTAGGATGGCATTGTAAGCTCGTAGTACAACGGCTGCTTAATATTCTCCTAAAGAACTCACGACGAAAAGGAATTCACAAAGTAGTACGCGCGGTGGAATGTATGCCTTGGTATATTTACCATGTTTATATAGGTCGTTCGACCTTTAATACCCATAGGTATGGCTTTTAGAATTATCAATGATCATCATTATCATCAAACTTTTTATCTTTCCACTGGTGGATACGGGTCTCCGGAGTAAGAAGAGTTAAGGCTCATAGTCGGCCACGCTGGCCAAGGTCGGGTTGGCAGCTGTTCTACGAAACAAAATTAAATGATCACTGTTATGAATGATAACGCTACAAAAACATTCCAAGTACTTATGTGTTTTTATATTTTGAGGTATGAACTAAAATGTCCTTTACACCTCGTTATACCGACTGTCTTAATACACATATTTATGCTTTACTCAAACAATGTGTTGTATAAATTCGCCATGAATGCGTCACCGCTCATTTGCTCTGCATATTTATACAAATTGTCTATTTCAATATGCTGCAGCTATTTATGGGGCGATAAAAAAACTATTTTTATCATCTTGCTCACCAATTGCTTCTTAAGGGCGGATTTATACTTTTACGATATTACTGAATCGGTATTCGAAGACGCCTTATTCTTTGAGGCTTTAACAAATTCCGAGCGGTAAATACATAGTTGCCAAGTAGGAAAATATTTCAAGTTAACCAATTAAAACGGGACGCGAACACAGGTTCCAAAATCCTTTCAATAGAAAAAGCAACTGACTGCTTTCTATACAAAAAAATATTTGAAGACAGCTTATCTTCGCTAATTTAAAAAGAAATATTCAACATATTCCGTGACAAAACGTCAAGAAGGTACTCTTAACATTTCGTATTATTTTGACGTTTATAATACTTCCAGTAATAAGGTACTTTGACAAATTATCCCAATTTTGCTTTTTGATTTCTTTCTGTCGCGACAAAAATATAATTTTCTGTATTTTTAAATGAAGAATGGCACTTATGGCGTGCTATTGGAGAGGCTTATGTCCAGCAGTGGACGGAAGTAAGCTGACGATGATGATTTATAAATGCTTTATCTCATCATCCACATCATCATCACTACTTTTCGACATGGTTTTCCTCTAAGTCCGATAAGGAAATATTATTGGGAACTATTTGAAGCTATAGCACTTTTCCTGAAGAAACCTATTATTGTAAAATCATAAAAACATTTCGTATGGTAGCAACAGCTTTACAATTTACATATTATACAATTTTACTAGAATTTTCCACACTCAATGGAACTGTGTAACAAAGAAAAGAGATGATATGTATCCAGCATTATTTTTTAACAACTCTCATTCATCAAACACCTTTGTTTTGGGGCAATCAATCAAAACATAATCTTGCCATAAATGTGGGGGATTTTCATGACTATACAGATTACACGACAAGGCCCTGATGAATACGTACTAGTGCAACGGAGACTGCTGATAAATATATGTATAAGATGATAGATAAAGTCATGCGACCTCGTAGATTAGATAATGTTTTTGTTAGTTCAGGAAGTAGTTCTTATTTTAGAGATTCCTTTCAGTACCGGCCGGTTAGTCCATTAGCCAGTTAATCTGACTGCTGAACCGCTGGTTGTGACTTCGATTTGCACTCAGGACAAATACCTGTTTGCCGAGAACAAATTCTTGTTCTGTATCTGGGTGTCATAAAAATATAGAAATAAATATATATGTATGTATGTAAGGTCAGCCGTCTGGTTACCATGGCGCACGATTTCTACTTTGGAATTAAATAGCACTATTGCCTCCTAAAATGTTATTATTATTAATAATAATATCATAGTATCTGCACGTTGCGATGTTTTCAATGACCTCTGTATAATATTGTACAGCTTGCAACATCGCAGTGCTCGCTCATTAAACATTCAAATTTAGCTCGTGTATATCCTCACGCACTGCCATTAATAGTCCAGCCAATTAGCGGCGTAAAACTTTAATTGCAACGTTTGTATTTATAACGTTTTGCAGTATATGGAAGCACATAAAACTTTAATCCGTCTGCGGATCACAAACGTACTAAAGAGCTTAAACTACCTCCTCGCTCGAATGGATTCACTTTAGTGAAATAATTATAGCAATAATTTTGCCTGTGCTGAGGTGCTGTAGGCTAATTTTATTTGTGAGTTCTTTTAAATTATACACAGCGGAAAAGGCAGGACACAACTAGTAGATAGTGCCATTTTTAAAAACTTCACTGAGCTTTAAAGGTTACAGAAGTCCCTTCATAACTTTAATCACCACACCTTTAATAATCGCACAAATGTATGGGATACAAATGGGATATTTCTGCTCAGTAAAAAGTTAAACATTTAAGTTACTGAAAAGTATTTCATGGGATTCAATCAACCGATAAATCGCTTGTCAGGTTAAACCTGAATTAATGTAACGCTCATAAATTAACAGACAGTCAAATGTATTCATTTAACATTCACGACGGAACTGTATCAGCATACATTATTGACAATTTGTAAATACGCGTTAATTCCCAATTATAGGTTGAAAATTGTCGACAGCAACAATAAAGAAATTGTTTTACAAATGTGCCTTTTTTATTAAGTTTTGTAATGAACAATAATTATTAACATAGAACCGCATTTTTTTTTTAATTATCTAGTGAGTAATAATTATTGAAATAGAATGTAATTAATTTGATTTCATTAAATAATTCAATTCTCGCATTAGTATTGTTGTGCAATCATAATTGCATTTTTGTCTTTCTAAGTATGCTTAGAGGACGAGGCGTTTTAAAGTCTCTGAAAACTACATTAGTAGAGCTTTATTGGGAATTCTCTATATTTCACTTTAACCTACGTTGAAAATAGGTATAACCAAACAATTCCTATTGGAATTCCAATAGGAATTATATAATACCTATATGCTATTATCAAGTTTTTATAAATAAGGATAGAATGGTTTTGTGTTCAACTCCTCTCAAGCATTTGTTTACAAAACTTAATATCAAATGTCCCTCGAGGAGAACATCACGAGGAAATCAGCACACCTAAGACTTCTACTTAATGTTCTCTAGCACGTGTGAAGTCTACTAATCCACACCTGGCCAGCGTGGCAAACCATGGTCTTAATCCTTTTTATTGTGAAAGGAGACCCGTATGCAAGAATGGAACGATTTAGGGCCTGATGATAATGTCGTTCATGACGAGTGTGACAAAAAAAACCTTTATTTTATTTATGATGTAATGCGCCAGTTGGCAGCCCTGCAGCGTTATGCGGCGCACGGAGCCGCGTGCATTGTGAATGTGCATAAATCAGCGATTCGCGCCAGATGTCCGAATTACGAAACTCGCAGTGGGAGGTAGTAATAACAATACCGGCTGTCATTGTTCGGAACTCGTAAAGGCGGGTAGGTGTTCCGATGTACTACCTGATAACGACGACAAGTGAATCGACTTTCTATTGTCACAAATGAATATTTATCACGAGATAATTTAATGGTTAAACAAATTCAATTATATGTTTTTGTGGTACCTACTACAAATTACTGTACAGAAAATAAGTTTCACTATTTAGATACTTTAATGTATTACTTCTCCTGTGTCCTCTGACTACCTCTTCGGGGACTCCAGGCGTAAAGTTTTACAGAATAAACCTATTTCAATGTTTCTAAAACCGCCAAATCATTAGGTAATTTCCGTTTGAATGTCTCACTGCGGAGTGCGGCTGATAGCCAACCGGTCCGCTAGATTAGGTAAGTTTAATGTAACGTAACATTACTTAATTGTAATGAATTATTGTTTAACAGTTCATAACGCTATACAGCGGGCTGATATTTATCTTCGCTGTGCAAAATAGCGCGAAACGTAAGTTGCATGAGCGCATTTTTACTGCCAAATATATTGTCCATTAAACATACTAAACATGTTTTTATACGTCATTACCAGCCAGTCTCGGTCCATTGTTGAACGTAAGCCTCCCTAATCAAAAAAAGATTTTGCCCATAATCTCCAAGTTGGGCTTGATAGGCTGTATTATAAGGGGATCGGCCGGTGACCAAAGCCTTGTCTTTTATACAGTAAGGTGCACCACGATGACCATCAGCAAGATAAAGGTTGAATTCCAAGCTTGCAAAGAAATACATACGCATACCTTCTTACACATGATAATATTTAACAAATAAACCCTCAAGCAGTCGGTATACCTGCATGAGCAAAACGCTACGTTGAAAGCATAATCGCCACGGACAGAACAAGAGCTCTGAGTGCCTTACAGCGGAGAGTGGTGCTTTAAAAGTAACTCACAATAAGCTGTTCAAGCTGTAAGCACATTTATTCCACGTCACAACGAGCTATTGCGGCTTTCAAAATTGGACACTTAAAGTTTGAGTATATTAAATAATGTAAAATGCAAGTTTTAAGATTACAATCACTTGCTGTAGCGGTGGAGGAAATCTTCGTTAGGAAATATTTTTAGAGTTCTTTTAAACTCTTTAGTTTTCTTCAGACTAACGCCTTAACTTATCACATTCATTCTGGTAGAAGGCCTATATCCAATGGCGAAATGATAACTGTAGAAGATGATGAAATGAGGTCGAATATTGAATTTAAAATCAATTTTCATATTTATCTCTCAGTTATGAAAACGCCTTTTTTATGTTGCGGAAGTTACAAAGCGGGAATTGCGTAAGTAGCCGTACTTCGAGCTGACGTTTAGAACCGAACTCTAACAAGTCTGAAGTAACAGTAACGATATTTATGATGAATAGTAATATTAATAATAATTGTAGTTATTGTGACTGCTATTATCAACATTTATATACTGGTGATCGTTGTTGATATAAAGGTAAAAAAATATTGGATTTTTTTGTATTTCATCAGCAATATTGATTGTTTGTGCGAAGTTTAAATGTATATACATCCATATAAAGAATTTTTAAAAGGTCACGTGAACTTGTTCTTGCGAATGAACAAAAAGTATCTTCATTTTTCTCTTTTCTATTCAAAAGCTTCACAATAGACAGTACGAAATGTGTTGAAAGTTAGAACAAGATTTTCGTTACATACTGTAGAAAATTCATTACGGTAGTAAGTTAACTGTATGGAAAATTTAAACGTAACTATGAATGATTTACAGAACAAGATTGAATAAATCAGTTGTAGTACAGATATTAGCATGTTACGTGGGATATTTACTACGATTGAAAAACATAAATTATTTATGAAATGCTAATTATTACGTGTAATTTAATTGTTTAAAAGTCGGAGCTCTATATTTTTCTGGCTATCCCTTTGGGGAAATACGGGCGGGCTGTTGTGTTATGGAGATTATCTTAAAATATTGAAACGAGGTTTCAACACATTTGTAGCTGAACTGGAAGCTGGTGATTAAATCTACGATCATGAATCAAGCCGTGGACTATCATTTTCTGCAGCAAACGAATACGACTTACAATGAGATTGCTGTATTTGCATTAACAAATAGAGTAAATACGAACTTATGTTTGTAATTTCTCTTCATAGCAAAATATGGAGAAAAGGAGCCTATACTTTCTGTAAAACATTAAAATTTTTGCTTGTCGATCATAAACACCTATCTATTTTTTCATTTATTAAGCATATGTATAAAAGTTTTATAATAATTTGCCGCTGTTTATAAAAAAAAATGACATTTGAAAAGATAATAAGGGACAAGTTAATAAATAAATGACTATTTGACACAAATCCCCCTTTAAAATTACAAGCAATTTATTACAGTTGAATGTTATTAAAAAACATTACACTATTCTCAAAACGTATTTAATCTGTGGCTCAAACAGTGATGTAATAACTATCCGACTCAGTTCAATGACTCGAAGAATTGGTAACGAAACTAAACTATACAATGACCGAAATAAATAGTTTAATTGAATTCACGATTTTATTACGCAGTTAGTCAATGCACTAGTATCATAGCAAAATCAAAAGTATACAAACTATAAAGATCGTCATATACTTAGGTTTAATATATATTATAGTAATATATAACGATATTTCCTAAATTAAAGTTTGAGTGACCGCAAACGTACTATTATATCGTCAAAGTGTGTAAACAAATATAGCGAAGCATATCTCGGTATAGCATGACATTATTGCGTAGATAATGACCGCAATGTTACACATTATAGCATAGCTACTACCTGTGGTTCATTATAATATATATAATATAGAATACATATAATACGTATTCCGCCTTTGACGGCCATAACGCAGTTAATAGCATGTCGTACACTGCACATAAAAGTGAAATCGTACGCTTCCTTTAACATTAGCGATTTCCTAAGAGCACACCATGGCAACGGTCTGATTGCTTAGAAAAGTGAAACTGGGAGCGACGACCTGCAATCACAGCGTTCTGCCACCAAGCCTTGATCTCCCGAATCGATATTGCACTGAGAATTGTGGAGATTATACTATAGTACGTTACTCGTTTGCATTTTATACATTGATTTTTATATACAAGGACAATTTTTCTAGTTTTAAGAGTCATCAGAGTGGCTGGCAATATACACAATATACGGTGGTAATGATTGCAAACGAAGAGCTGAAGATGTTGTTCACATGATGTTGATGAAAGCAATAATGAAAATGAATAAAGTTAAATTAAATAATGAATGCCTTAAATTATTAAGATCTAAGGTTCCACGTAGGGAAATATTTTTATTAACGATATTTTCATTTACTTTTTATTATAAAGGTCTAATCCAGCTGCGAACGCGTAATCATAATGAAAAGTAGAGGATTATTGTTAATTAATTGTCAGGCCAGCATCCTAATGAGAAAGGCAAAGAGTACCGAATGCCAAACATCATACTTACAGAGCTGACGGGCTTCCACATATTACTTATCGTAACGTGGATATTATGATAGGTAGTTAGAGAAATGTAGATTCGAAATTCTAGTAGGTTTTAGTTAAGCGGCGAGATTAATAAATAGTAGACGTAGATAGAATGTACGGCTTGTTCATCCCGCGCCTCGCAGTCTCCCATTATTCATGGAACTCATGCAATTTAGATAAGGCGGAGCGTCCGTATGAAATTCAATTTGTTGCAAAACGCTCCCCTGTCTCATACCCAACGTACGTAATAAAATTTTAACGGCAGAAGATAAGACTTTACAACAAAATTATTTTTACACGGATTATAAAGCGTTTGATTATTATACCATCAAGCCAGATCCCTTACTGAGTAGGAGGCAAAGAGCGCCGAGTGCCAAATAACTCTACTTTTACATATCTGACTCGCTACCTGTACATTCATTATTCTCTTCGCCTCGCCGGTTTCAGAGACTTGTGACCTCCCAATCAATCAGTATCTGACCTATTTAGTCCAGATAGTTGAGTGCTGGTCTTCGTCAGCGCCAGTATCCACAACAATAGCACTATACTTTAGTCATTGTTTCATCTAGCATGCTTTGTACATGTTTGAACCGTCGAAGCATGACGTTTTTCATTTTGAAAAACTCTTTAGACACCTATTTTAATAACCAGTATACTCTAAAACGTAGCAGCTAATATGCACGAGTTCCGTTAAGGTCTAGAAAAGTAAATGTTTTTACCATGAAAATCAGATTAAAAAACCATTAAATATACCTTTAACAAAGATAAGAGAACAGTTAATTGTCCTTAATCGTCACTAACATTCAATGTCATTTTTATTGTATTTTTTAAATAATATCATATCAACTTACATTCTTAGTGTTATCCCAATCATTTACATTCCTATATTATTCATGAAATTCACTCAATTCAGATAGGGAGCGTATTGTATGAAATTCAATTTGCAGAAGCAAAATTGCCCTTTGTGTGCACGATAAAAGTTTGATCAGTTTTTCTTGTGGAAAAATTTTTGCAATACCAAATGTGGGTACGGAAAGTTTACAGACCAGCAAGAATAGTTGATGTCTTTGTAAGAATTAAAATATTTTTATTAATATACCAGTTACATGTATTATGAATGTCGTTGTTCGGATAATACAACAGTGTTGCCCTGTGCCGGTCCTAGATTCAAATCCAAACAACTACTTGCTCTAACAGTGATAAAATCACCGTGAAAAAAACCTGCATTCTATGGCTATCTTAGAGAGCAGAGTTCTCCATTATATTCTTCAAGACAAGTGAAATCAACAAAATGTGCATTTGGCCAGCGTGTCAAATTTTAACCTACATCATCATCATCATCATCATCGTCATCATCATCAGCCTTCTCCCAACTCACACCACTGAGATCGATCTTCAGCTCTTCATATCCAAGTTATAACCTTAACCCTTTTCATTCTGACGACTCAGATCCAACAGTAGAACGATAAAAGGGTTGCTAATGATAATGATAATGATGATGGCATGAATGTAACAGTACTTTACAACAATCTGCGAGTACTGCAAGTACTTTGTGTTTTCACGTCATGTGTTTCACTCGTAAACGGAGTTTCATTTGAGTATGACGCATCCACATTTAGCTGTAATTATGCTTATTTGCATGTGTTACACGAAATTCTGTAAATATGTACGAGTATGTATCCGGTACTGTGAGAAAAGGAGCGTAGGCCGCCCTTCTATCCAGTTGTCCGACGACCTGAAGAAGACAACGGGACACTTGGATTCGGAAGACCCAGGACCGGAACGAGTGGCACCGATTAGGGCAGGCCTTTTTCCAGCAGTGGACATTCGAAATTAGTTTTTTAAAATTGCTTTTCTTGTTTATACATGTCCGGAATCACAGCCTATTGTCTATTTGCTCTAATACTACTTAGGTAGTTATACAGGAAGGAAACACCAATATTACTCGTATAATACAATCATTATGCAATCTAAATAAGCTTAGTATAACTAGCGGAAGTTAACTAAGCACGTCAATTTGATGACGTAATAGCGAGTACCTGCATAAGGCTGTGTTTAATTTTTCCATTTTTTTTATTTATTTTAACGTGAAACATCTCAGTCGTGCTTTACTTTAGTTAGATTACTATTCGTACTGTGTGGATTCGTAGACGGAGTGAGATAGCAGAAGGGAAGTGCTTCCTTCGCAAGTGCTAAGTTGATTTCTGCCTGTTATACTAATATGTTGCACTTAGGGTGAACGTGATGCGCTCCGAACCGCATAATACAGTTCGTGTTGCGTGTCCCACTGGAGATCAGGGGTCAGTCGCAATTGAGCTCCGAGTGAGTGGCTTTTTCCTGAGCTCATCAACGATATAGTGCATTAACCATTTAACTGTAAATTATAAATGACATGGGAGAGAGATGAAAAACACATCAATTAACTTCAATTTTATCGATTCGACGAATATGTTTTCCACTTTAATACTATACCATCACACCGGGTTCCTTACGGGGTAGGCAGAGAGCATCGAGTGCCTAATATCTCTATCCGTTCTGATACACGGACTGTTATACAAATACGTACATAAAAGTGTTTTGCTCTATTTAAGCTTGATCTACAAATAAGTCGTTTAGTATGAGAGGCGGCAATCTGAACTTGGAAGGAGTTTTGGTAATAAAAAAATACTAATTTAAGGGACATACAATAAAAATAATAATAAAATTTACACAAGAGATTTGAAAATTATATTATAACATAAACATTGAGGTAGTATTGCTAGAATTTAAGGTTTAATTTTGCCGATTGTCGGATTTGATCCTTAATATCCTAACTTAATATTCTCCAAATGGAAAGTAAAAGAAGATGACAAAATTGTCATTTCCTTTTACGTACTTACAGACATGACGTTCGCCTTCTACATTCATCACTCTTGCCGGTTTCGGAGACTTCTGGTTCCCCCATCTAATGTTTTCCATTAAGCCACTAATCGCATTTCGACATACGCGGATATGTCCTTATGTACATAAGATTATAGGTTTCTCAACCACCACCATTAAGTATAAAAGAAAAACTTTACATTCAATAAAGATAATCATGTTACATGTAATTACTTTGAAGCATCTGTTACAACCTACATGTATGGAGAGTATCAAAGTATTTATTGTTATATCCTCACGACAGGTCCCTTATGCAGTACGCTGAGAGCAGAGTGCCAAATATATCTATCCTTATAAACGTAACGTGTATCAAATTGTATATTCGGTGTAATTACCTCATTTCAGCGGGGTTTAATACAACTATCAAAAGTAAATACATCTTGTTGTAAACAGTCAAAAGCATATAGATAAATGGGCGTACATGGGAGTTATTAACCGTATTGTAAGTATA
The DNA here is from genome assembly GCA_018244795.1 of Parelbella ahira ahira. NCBI lineage: Eukaryota > Metazoa > Arthropoda > Insecta > Lepidoptera > Hesperiidae > Parelbella > Parelbella ahira. The sequence continues at coordinate 7,965 of DWME01000259.1, read as the reverse complement.
CCATACTTCTCTGCCTACTCTTTCGGGGAAATCCAGGCGTCAAGATTTGTTACAAAAATATGACAATTTAGGATAACGACGAAACAAAGTACTTAAAGCAGTAAGACACAATATTTATTTATATGGAATGATGACATTTTCAAAGTAATGGATCGTGTACATACTCCGAATTGAGCAGTAACAAGGAATGGCACTTGAGTCCTGAGAACTTGAACGCGCCGAGACTTGTTAGGGGCGACTGTAACGCGACGTGTAGAGTGACTCGCATCAAACTGTTGAAAACTATGTTCTGCAGTGGAAAACTCTATGTAGCGCTAGATCGAGCTATTGCACTATGTTGCTTTTAATACCTTTTAATACCATTTTTAGTTATTTTATTGCTTGTATATGTAGAAAGTAACGACCGTCGATGCAGCACGTCAGGTTTGCAAGAAAATATATTTCGCATTCGGTTGTGTCTGTCTACCCCGTAAGGAACCTAACCTGGCGATGTAATAAAAAAGATATTAAATTATATGGTCATATATTAACTGCCACTTAAAATTACCCTCATAGATGGTTTTTGGAATATAAACAGACACAATCTACTAGAATTAGTATTCTCCGCGAACCTTACTGGCCAATATTACAACTAAAACAAGCGTTGATTCAAGCACTGTTCAAGTTTAGATTCACTTGAAACTACAGGATGAGACCGCAGCGGGACTCAACAGAATGAGGCTTTCAGGTGATCAACTGATGTAATTACACGGGCTGAACGCTCTTTTGCTACCGTTGCAAGGGTTATTAGACGTGCTATAATTATTGGTATTGTGATAAAAGACCGATTAGCTGAATGTACCAGCCGTTTCGGTGACGCAGGCTCAATATAAAATGTAATAATAGAATTTGGTGACTTTTTAAAATAGTCTCTACATTTTATAGAGCGAACGGAAACTATGCTCTATCACAGGTCCAGTTAATACCGTAACCATACAATACATAGGTATATATTTACTGCTTTCGTGACGTATAAACGTATTTCATTCTTAAACGTGAGCATCTACGAGTACATACATGATTAAATAATGTACCGGCTATCTCATATGTTATAAGAAATAGCCCGACTTGTTTCGGACTTAACCGAGATCCCTCTAAGTGACCTCCAGCCGATCGCAGCGAGGTCGTAACGATTAATGGACCACGGACGGGTCCGAATCTAATCGGGCTATTACGAAAAAACATATGTATGTTAAGCTGGTAAATAATCAAGTACAAGAAAATACAGATATTTAAATCGACAAAGACTCACTAATCTTAAACAAATAGCTCATGTTATGACTGATGAAGGAGTTAGAATTCTCTGAAGCCGACGCGCATATATGTAGATGATTATGAACATGGAAGAAGCACGACAGGTCTGCAAGGGTAGAGATAGTTGACACTCTGTGCTCTCTGTCTACCCCGTAAAAGATCCGGCGTGAAGGTATGTATGTATATAAAATCATAGATGTTAGTAGAATATATTTGTATAATGAAATTGGCAATTACAAAATAAACGATAAAATCCGAACCATTATAATAACATTCATACAAAATGTTCCAACAATGTATTGTAAGAAAATTATCCACATTCATACTTACATAACGTACTGAACTTTGTCGACGTAACGTAAGAGACCTTTCAATTCACAGCAACTGACTTGCGAGAAGTCTTATACATTTATTGTGTCAGATTTTGCAAGTTGCTTTTAAAATTCCAATTGTCATGTAGATACATATATCGTGAACACGGTTGTATCAAATCTTTCTTCAACTCAGCATGTGGACCATGTACGCCTAGTTTATCAGAAGCACAGGTACTGAACCTATTGTTTACATCAAATACATGTAACGTAGTACGCTTGCGTAAAATAACATGATTTACACTGCATCTGGCCCCGATAAGACCTCTAGGCAATCTGCCATGCGTTATAATGCCTTAATCGCTACATTGTAAACATGAAGCGTGGACATGGCTTCACGCCGTCCAAAGAACAAAAGAAAATATGACCTTAAACGATGTTGAAAGTTTAAAACAAAGAATTAATTTACGGAGGAATAAATTGAATCAGTGGAAGAATGAAAGGAATGAAAGAAGTAATATGAAATACAAATAAAATAATTACTAAATTGTGCTTAAATTGAACTATATCTAATCAAAACCCTTGCAAATATCCCTCAATATACATGTAGGTATATATATTATTTAATAAACGATCTAATGGAAGCAATTTTATTGAGGCTAATTATAAATATTTTTACGATGGATAAGAGACACTTGACCTCTGTCTCTTGACCTTTCAATTTAAAGGTAATTTACGAAAACATTATCTCTAACGCAGCTTTATTGCTTTACACTATAACTCGCAGAAATTATCTAGACACCTCTCTGTGATAACGTACTCGTAATAAAAAGGTACTGATACGAAGGCGACAGACAATGGTAAACAGAGTCAACTGATGGAAGGTTAAGCGCATCCCTCGTAAGTACCAAGTCGATTTCTGCGTGTAGTAATATTGTGTAACGTAGTCCGTCAGTTGCAAATCATTGGCTGCAAGATGGCTTTAGTTAACAACAGGGAAGTTCTTCGGTATTGGTATTCGTACAGTCATTATGAATCTTATTATTAATGTTATGCAATATTTGCCTTTCTCATTTTGAGAGGAAACCATCGTCCAATAGTAAAGCGGTAAAAGTTTGATGATGCCGCATACTTTAGTAGTACATTTACTAGTTCGAAATTATTATCAAATACTTAATAATTATTAATTAAAATTATTTCAATTCCTTTTAAGTTATTATTATTCGGCTTTCTTTACCCTGTGCCTACCCCGTAACGAACTTGGCGTAACGGTACAATAATTATAATACAAACCATTACGTAATATTAGGCTAATAATTTTATTTTGGTAGTCCGTTCGGATTTTCCTATGTTTAATTTAATTCAGTAACTGAAATTTATTAGTTTATTCAAATAAAGCTATCTGTTTGAAATGTTGTAAGCTGACTGTAGATATGAAATATGTTTTATTTATAAAATAATTCATATACCAAAATAGAGACTGCAAATTTAATGACTGTTATCAGTTGAAACATGTCTTACTTTTTAAAACAGTCCATGTAGTCTTTTATGAAGCACATCGATGTTTTTAAAATCGATCTTATCGTTATGATATATCGATATAATCGTTACTATCTCAGATCGAGATACTTCGTATCTGTCAGGCTGCCAGTATCTATAAAAATCAAATTAAATTCACTCGCAAAACATGCCTGTAAATTTTACATATCGCAACGGCAAGGCCTTAACGGTATAGGCAGAGAGTACCGAGTGCCAAATACTTCTACCCTTGCACATCTATTTATAGTACATTATTAGTTTTACTACCCTTTATTAACTATGTTTAATCTTAAATTACGTGTCACGCTTGCGGTCTCCAGCGATAAGACCGCCTAATGTTCTTGCCTAATTTTCTTTTACTGTTTTATCTATGGTTTATATAGTATGCAATAAAGTTTTACCGTAATATTGAATTGTATATTTACTGCATGCGCCCATCACTACGTATATTTGACATTTGACATTTTGCATTGTCCAGAAGTTAGCCAACGAGTCAGCCCAACGTACGCCACACCTCACTGCCAATATACTGGTGAATCTTGCAATATATTTGTTAATAATATACAAGCAATAACTTGCTGTGACTGCTAACGAAAACTGTTAGAATATTAATGTGTTGCAAAACTATCTTTAATATTCAAATATTTTACAAGCAGTCCGTAAATAAAGATTTTTATCTAAACTCTAGATAAATTGCCTAGTTACTATATTTATTATCGATATATCTATTTAGTGATGTAAGTAAAACAAAAAATATTTTATATTAAAATTGCAACAAGTTTGAGTATTAGTAACTAACATTGTAGTATTGGTATTGGAAAGAAAAAATATTGTTCCATTGTCAACACGACAAAGGAACAAAATATTTTCCCCCATTAAAAAGCATTCCAATCGTATAAACCTGTTATTACTGCCCTGTATTTTCGTGCCGACAGTAAATAACAATCAGTGTGGACAGAAAACAAAGCCAATTTCGCTAAGCCTCCAAAATTGGTAGTTTTGAACAATCAATTCGGGAAACACAGATTTATTAGCGAAAATGTCACGGAATGAATGTAATTGATACAATATGAGGTATGGCAAGGTTCCGTCTAGAGAACAACAAACGGCGTGCGTACTGCATTCTTCCTACCTTCACCGGACCACCTTGAATGCGTCTCAGTAGTATTCTTGGATTGTCAAATCACAGCAACGATCTGTGTATAAATTATATCCCGACTTCCAGACTAAAGCACTGTTGCGACAACTTACGAAACAAATTAACCAACAAGGCTATTGAAAGTCGGATTAAATTCTACCTTTTACCTTTTAGATACCTATTGATAAATTCTCTAAACGTGTATACAAAGAACATTTCGTAAATATTAGGTTTTCGCTCGCCATCATCATACTCAACATTTCTAAAAGGTTCAGGCGCTTTCCCTTTGTAGTAAATTGTATTTTGTCCGGGCCGGAGGGGCTTAAAACAAACAAAGTAAACATTGGGTTGGTACCTGCCCTCACTTAAGTACCCCCACTTAATGTATGAAGGATGCGTAGCGGGTTGGGTAATTTATTTTAAAACAAAATTATGTATGAGTGTCACGCGCGAAAGTATTTAATGTAATGAAGTAATATTTCAAGGGAATATGACAAATGAACACAAAAATGGTTGGCTTGCCCGCTGGTTCAAAAAACAACTTAAATTCTTACCTAAATATCTTCAAGTCTTCTAGAAGAAATGCAAGGTATCTCCCGAAATACGGAACGTAAATTTTTTGCGGCTGACGATTATTTTTCATGATTTTTACAGGTTATAATAAAACAATGCAAACATTTGAAACGCCGTCAGATATTGTGAATATGTCACCGTAATGTATCTTACACAATATAAATACCATTTACATGTAGGTACGACACTTGTGTTTGCTGAGCGCATAATTGGAAACTGTGAAGCGGAGTCATGTTTCATACAATTGTTTCGATAACTTGAGCTGTTCAAGCGACACGTATCTTGCATATTATTCTCATTATTATCAATAACAACGAGAATCGCAATATTATAAACTAACTATTTATGACGATGTAACGAACGGAACATAACAATATATCTGTAATCCCCGAAAGGGTAGCCAGAGGAGTGCATTGCACTGCCACGATTGCCCACTTAGGTTACGTTTACGTCCCACCACGGAATAGGTGGTAAACCCATTTTTATATAGAATTTTTAAACAGTCGTATGTGTGTATAAAATATATATTTGCATATTATTGATATATTGTTAATTATACACATGTATCATATAAATACATTTATTTAATGTTAATTAAATAAACTTAGGATAATAGTATTACCTTTGTTCCCCCTACCATGTACTTTTAACAGGATATATAAAATGTTAATAATGACAAAAAAATAAATTAACAAATGTAAAATATTCTTCCTCGAAATTAAACTTGACAAGAATGCTGTCGTCTCATGTAGTTATATAACAACCTGTGATAAACTACACGACACAGCTGGCAGCCACTTGCCACTTTCATAGATTCTGACCACCACACCGTTACACTTCATACATTGACGATGTGACTCGCACCTTTCACGCTCAATTTCACGTGTCAGCGTTTACGGAACCAGTTATATTGCTCGCATGTCATACATTTGAGTTATGAGAAATTCGGCTACAGCGAATTTTGAGGTGAGATATATAGTCACATAGATTTCTAAAAACTGACCGTGGACTTGGGCTGGGAAAATTTAATTTATCAACTGAAAAGCAAATATTAGTAATTCGTCAAATTCCGAAACCGAGTGTTTTTATGAAAACGGTAAAAAAACTAATATTAAAGATAAATCATCTATCGGATCAGCCTTTTAAGTTTACTAAAACTAAATGTGACAAAACAAACAAATATATTGTATTTAAACATTTTCATATTGCAATGTTATAATGCTTATGTCGAACTCTTGCACATTAAACTCTATATACAATATAACAGTATTACGGAACACAGAACTCACGGTTATGTGACTGCATGCCGCTGAACTGCGTACTGCATACATTAATCTACATATCAATTAAAACTGCATTTATCTGTTAGTTGCAGCTGCTAGAGTCTGAATGCATTTTACTGAGACTATATACACGTACATACAATTTAAAAAACTCATGTTATGCTATATTTATATTTGACGATATACGCAAAATGGCTGGCAGTGATTGGATGCGAAGAGCTGAAGGTCGAGCTCAGTGGTGTCCCATTGGAGAGGTCTATGTCCAGCAGTGGACGGGAGTAGACTGATGAGGATGATGACGATGTTATGTTTTGAAATATAAAAGCTTGTGCAAAGACATGTTGCAAAATCTGTTTAATTATTATATAGTCAGGTCTCTTACGAAGTGAACAGAGGACACCTAGAGCCAAATATCTTTATCTATATAAACCTGATAGAGTTCATTTGCATCTATCACGCTCTTCATACACGCGCGGATTCGGTTTTCGGTTCATTTTCAAGTTTTACAAATTCTAGCTCTACATAAAAAAGTTTGTTCAGTTTTCATCTAGATCAAGTACCTTAATTATTTTTCCTTTCGCTCTGTTACACTAAAATTTCCACAAACAGCCATTGTTACTGAACACTTAACCGTAACAGTACCTACAGCAAACGAGCTCTACACAGCTCTACATAATCGTACGTGTACTCCTCAACCAAGCTATGTATGTACAAAAGTACTAATAGTACGTACCATCAAAGCAAGTACGAGACTCTATGATCCAACAGCGAAGCTTTTACTTTATGATTGGCTCCGATCTCTCTTTATCCGCGTTCCCCGAAGCAAGAGAAGTTTCATTAAAATGTTTGTACTGGTAGAGTATTTCAATTAATATATAGCACATGTTGGTAGTGAAAATAACTAGTTATCGGAAGTTTTTGAACAGGCAGTCATTTAATGTTTACGCTAGTATTTAATGATATCAACCGCTCAAGTTCTTTTGCGCTCGGTAAGGCTTTAATAATATTCCATTGTCAAATTAAATATAGAGACGCCATATTTATCGTAACATCGCGCCTGTAATCCCCGAAGAAATAATCTTATGAGTGTAATTCATTCCCTCGTTTCACTAGTTACGTTTAAGTCCCATGGAATAATGGGTGAACCTATTGCCATACACCGGGCACCGATTCAGACTTCGATTCACTACTAGAAATTCTAAGTTATAAAAATCCAATAATATCCGATCTGAGATTTGAATCCAGGAGCTCGATCGGCAGTCGCGCTTGCAACAAATGAGGCAGTAAATTTACCATTGTTAATTAAGGTCAAATCACGACAATCAATATCCAAAATGTTCAGGCCACTACACAAAACATAATATACAACAAAGGACAAGCCGTTTTATTGCCACACATAGCTGTCAGTTCCAAAACACAACCAATTTCTAATACCGGGTAAAACGCCGGCTTTATTCTATTATCCGTTATTCTAATATGTGTTCGAGACAGGGTTTCAACTTTCATTACTGAATCTACGCATTGAAAATTTTGTTCGTGTATAATGAATTTTATTCATTGTTCACGTTAATCATTTTATGACGATTTTAACAGAAACTTTTTGAAATTGTTTCAAATTACTGACTTAATATGAATTGGCCGTCATTTTGTTTGCGAACAATTCAAAACGCCATAAAACGAGTAGGTATAAATATTTATTGGCCGTGGAGGGCATCCTTTAACCGTTATAATTTTTTTAACTAACGCCATATTTTTTCGTACTATAAAAGTTTTTATTTTTAACAAAATGGAAGTCAATTTATATAACAATTTACATTATTGCTTATGC
>DWME01000258.1:0-38443 GCA_018244795.1 Parelbella ahira ahira | reverse complement strand
TAATTGAGCACTGCACTATTTAATTATTAACCTATAATTATATTATTAACCTTGTAGGCAGAGAGTCTAACATGTATAGATACGTTTTATGCATTTTCTCCGAAACATTGTTTTAGATCTATTTCTAATGTGAAGTAGTGTTTACTTTCGCATTTAAAGCTATACATTTAATACAGCATTAAAAATTTACTTAGCATTGAAACCTATTTTAATAAACATAATATAATATACATTTCACGCCATCCGCGTATTCCAAACACATAGCGTTATACGCTGTAACTAGCACCACAACGTACTCACGTCATCTAGTAAACGTTTGCTTAAAACTTAAGCTTCAGCAATACATTTACCTATTGGAACAAATCGAAAACAAAGTGGTTAGCTTAGGGTATTATGCTAGTGATTCGTAGACAGGAGGAGCGATTTAAGTTTTAAGATTTAAAGTCGTTTCGCTATTATTCATTTTTACACTGAAACGTCCGGTCCTTTACGAATATTTTTAATTAATAATCAACAAATTTTATTTAATATTTGTATTATCGATTTAACATCAGGAAGATTAATTTAAAGCTATACTAAATGAAGTTTGTAATTAGTGAGAAAGCGTACTCTGCGATCACCAACCGGCATACCTAGCGTGGGGTTCATGGGCAATCATTCCTTAGCGGAAGCCTGGGCATAGCAGTGAATTTAGTCAGGCTGATGATGATGAATATTTTCTATTAATTTACATATCGCAAATGTAAAATATAATAAAAATAGAAGTTCATGGCGACTTGTTAAATATTGCTTAGAAAATATCGCTCAGCTCATCACAATGTATCTACTCTATTTGCGCAGATTGAGCAAGCAGTACATGCGGAACTCTAAACAAGATAAGTTTACTGTCTTTTTTGTGTGTTTTTGTTTGCAGTTCATATTATAAGGGTTGTTCGCATTACCGCTTAAGGGTGGGCCGCAAGCGTGACTTATGATAACTTGCTAGTGTATTTCTTCCTGTATACACTCTTATATCACTATATTAACTCCCTTGTTTGTAACTTAGGGGTGGAGAAACATTTGTTTCAATATTTTGTATCATAGCCCTTATATTGATTTGAATATTGTTGTCTATTATTTATATTCTGATTTGAATTTAAGGCCGGATAAAAATAATTATTATACTTAGAATAATAACATGGGAGTGTACTACATTTCTATGCGTACCTGTTAGAGTCAGTTAGAGCATCACAGATGTAATGTTACGTTTTAAAAGAACAACAACCAAGCAGGCCTTAGTAAGAAGAATTCCTGGAAAAAGTTACATAATCGTTAGTTGTTAATACGACTAATTAATCGGTAGCAGACTTGCAGGAATAGGACTAGTACTTTACATTTATATAGTTAGTTATTTATTTCTTAATATATATTTGTCCTATTAGAGGTTAATTCGCGTTGCTATTCTTCAAGACTTAGTTGGTCGCCTCTAATACATACTTACGCGGACACAACACAACCACACCCTTATGAAAGAAATCATTTTTTTAATAACAATTGCTTTACGGCAGAAATATTTAGTGATCTACTGGGTTTATAATTATTATTGAATGACGCTAATCCGAATCATTTTGATGTTATGATACGTTCAAGCAAATTCATATAATAATAATTCGACCCATTGATAATTCCATTGTTGGCGTATGGGTTAAGGCCATCATAGTCTGCCACGCTGGCCAAGTGCGGGTTGGCAGACTTCACACACATTCGATTTTTATTTATAATTTCTGGGGTGTGCAGGTTTCCTCACGATGATTTCCTTCACCGTTAGCAAGTGATATTTAAATTTGAAACGTAGTTTTGTAAAGTGGTGCGCGCCATGGATTTGAATCCAGCACCCCCGGTCAGAGAGGCTGAATTCTTAACCACTCAAAAGCGAGCAAATTACAGAAAATATAATAAAAAATGTTGAAAAATAGACAGTTGTGATATAATAAAATAACACTGGATTGGTACGGTACAGAAAGTTTTACAATGCTAAATCAAGCCGCGCTGATTTCTTAGTAAGATTATTGGATTAAATTAAAATCCATTCGAGTTTAAGGAGTTTTTGTTACACTTACTAATGTTTTTAGTAGCCGAGAGTCTTTATTTCGGCTTTTTCCCTCACTCATTCTTCACTTTATTATTCACTTTTGGGATTTTATAAATCAAGATTACGGTCTAGTTTGAAACTCAGATTTTTTTCATTAAATGAGTAGCTCATTTACGTATATGGTATAGTATTTCTTAAAATATTACAATTTTAATAAATGCGTTAAATTAATAGCTTGTGATATAAAAAGTGAAAAATCAACAGAAATTCTAGACAATTTTTTGAAATCTATGGTACGAGTAGATACAGTGATACTGTGCTGACAATATACCGTCCTACTCAAAAGCCTTTCTATTATTTACTTTTTAAAAGTAATTTGGAGGATGCTGTAACGAACGGTAACAAAAACCTTTCGAAAGCTTAAGGGCAAAAGTAATCAAAGTTGGGCGGAAAATCGTCGATTTCTCGTAGCGTTTCTACGAAGGAATAGTTGAAGGACTGCGTGGCCGTTTTGCGATCGTGATGACATTTACATGATACGACATAACTGCACGACGCAACCACACGACTTGATAAACTTATAAAATATTATAATAGTCTTTTAATACTTCATTTTCTTATAGTAGTTATTCCAGAAACGTCGATTAACGATTTCAATATATATTAGTGGGCATTACTTACATATTTTTGCATAAAACTACTTTAAGTAAATTTGCCACTGTAGCGCCTCGAAATACCTAAGCCTATTTGATTTGAATCTATGAAAATCTGTGAATTGTGTGCTTACCATTTTTAAAGGACCGCAACGCTGTAACAATTGCTGTTTAGCGGTAGGTAAATGATAAATTTGAAGTCCCAACGGTACATATGTAGTATCGTCACTAATAATTAAAATGTGAAATAGCGGGTAGTTTAAGTGTTAAATTAAAAGAAAGCTATACCTAATTCTTTGTTTATTATTTTTCTAAGTAGGATATTACCTCATTCAAAAAATTTTTGACCGATCTGTCAACGAGAAGACCGTTCTAAATTTGAATTGTGTTCATTGAAGGGGATACCAATCTTAATATCTTTATGTAACCGATTTGAATATCGCTTTTAGCACCGCCGTATCGTCCTAAGAAAAGAGGATTTCTTAAATTACCAAGGTAATACTTTAGCAAGAATCCCAACACGGAAGACACCGCCATACTGTTTCGCTTTATTTAAAAACTTTTACTGTGAACGTAACTTTTCATGCATAAATTGTACTTCTCTTCGTGGCCAGCTTTTGTACTGATTGCGAGTTGTGCACGTGTTAATGTCTGACGTTGAGATTCCTTTATGCCATTTTTTATTTTCATCCGATTCAAATTCAACTGAGTTAGGTTTTTTTTTATTATCATCACACTAGGTGCTTTATGGCATAAGCTAATACACGGAGTGCCAAGTATCTCTACCCTTACAGACCGGACGTGCTTCTTCCATTTATCACTCCCTTCATACTGGTAAGTTGTTTTCTAAGACTTCTAACTGCCACACAAGCCAGTATTAGACCTATTTGGATGAATTAAGTCTTGGTCTTCCTCAACACCTGCATTGATCAACATTCGCATCTTTACCGTATTCGTAACATATTGTGTCCTATAAATTTTACTTTCTTATCCCTGACAACAGTGTTTACGGAATATATTATGGTGTAAAAGGTCGCAAGTAATTGTGTGGAAAGGAAAAATCTTCTATACTCCCGATGTAATAAATATATCTTGAAGTGGCCGGTCAAGAGGACCGGAAAATAGTGGAAATTGCGTTATTTTTAGACGACCGGTTATGTTTCAGTTCTTCAAGGATATCATTTTTGTAGTCTATGCGTAGGTAGATTTCCTTTTTGTAACAAGGGTACGATAACAATATGTGAGTTAAAACATGTGCGAAAAGACCTCTTCTAATCCGTCTTCTTCTAATCTGTCCACCCCTTCCTAATATTGCGTATCTATTTATTTATTTCTTTAAAGAAGGGTGTAAAGTACAAATTTTTCGTCATTATTGATACGTGGAACTTTGTAAAAATATTTATACTCTTCTAGATTCAACTAGTTCTATGTCACTTTCAGTGGCTTGGATAATTTTCGATATTTATGTAACAGCGGTCTGTGTCTAATGCCACATCTTATGTATAGAGCTGCAGTTTTATTATCCTGAAATTTTTATTTACTTCTTAGCATATAAGTGGTATCAAGCTTTTATTGATGTAAGAACGAATGAATGAATGAAATGGATGTGTGACGAGTTGTAAAAGTAAAACAAGCACGGTACGTGCGTAAAAATAAAAATGTTTAGCACTCGATATTACCCTACCCCGATAGATACCCCCTACCTTATAAAGCATCTAACGTGATATAATAACAATAAAGTCTTTTTTTATATCATACTAACGTAAAAAACTCTTTTTTTATTTTAACTTTGGCACCATTACTTCCATATGTCAGAACCAGCTTTTGCTTTTATGAAGGTGGAAGTTATCCATCGACAGGATAGTTTTGATTTAAAAGTAAAAAAGTTATTATATTAATTAAATACGGACAGTGACTGTGTCAATAGGTATACTGAACTTAAACGTATGTCTGTAATTTAAAAGGAAAATAATTTCAGTCATATTGTCTATAACTTCAGGTACCTTTAGCTTCAAGTACCTACATATATTTCTTTACCCCGAAAACCAAGTTTTGTAAGAAATCCTTCACAGTAACTGACATCAGAGATTTGAATTGAAGTTTTTAGCTCTCCTAATGTCACTTGTAATAACCTGTCGCTTTGTAAATGACAACTACGTTCAGAAACTAGATGTCACCCAATTTAAAGATTAATATTTGCTCTCCCACGGATGACGTAGGTGCAAGCGTAAAACGATTGAATTAAGTTTAACTTTTATTTTGAAATAAAATTTATAAAAATATTAACAATATCGATATCACATAACCGTTAAACATTATTCAGCGGTGGTAAAATTAATTGTAAAAGTTCTGCCACAATATATTGGTTATCGAACGAAATTACTTTATTATCTGTAAAAATAATCAGCTTTAAATCACAGTTGTTAATTATTATTTTGTAATACAGCCATAATTTATAATATCCAATTTATATTGACACTTGAGATACGAATACCGACACGTATATAAAGGTCAAGATATATTAGCCACATAAACCTTGTTATGAGTTTGCCGTTCAGTCCATAATACATACACTTTCTGATTAACGCTGTAATTAGTGTTTAATTTTTTATGCCATGGAAATAGCTAGCTGGTTAAAGTTTAAGTGCTCAATACGGACCATAGGCATTTTGTTGACAGACAAGAAGTCGAGATATAAACTATCTGCTCTGAAGGGTTTGTAATTGAAAGCTTGCCTTACTTTTTAACAAAAGTGGACTTGTTTCTAAAACGAATATGATTAGTTAGCGTTAGTTAACGAAGAAGAAAAACGTACTTTTAGCTTTCGCTATAATATTTTAAGGCGTGTGAATCCTGCCAAATTGGATATATTTTTTTATAATTGAATAACAACGGAAATTGCATGTCTTATAACATTTTAAAGCGCCTTATGTAGGCTTTAATAACCTTTATTTTCAGCAAGAGATTGGCGAATTTTAAGTGACTTATTGAAATCCGTTGTGAGTCCGAAAAATTGGGAAGTACGAGTATGAGACCTGCTCAAAGGCGTCACTTGTTAGATATCGATCTCTATCATAATCATGGTAAGAGTCATTATGTTGAAGTCAAAAAACAATTCTCATACTACGAAGCACAAAGTTATAGTACAACCAAAATCGTCGTGAATGTATGAACATAATAATTAAAAATAGAAAAAGCACGTCAGGTATGTAAGGATAAGTTAGTTAGCATTCGGTGCTTTGTACCTACCCTTTAGGAGAATTAGCGTCATTATATAATATTAACATATTGATTTGTAAGTTCACATAACGTAAAGTAGTGTTCTACTTCTTGAGATTCCTGGTCTACTTTATAATCTTGAAATAACGAATATTCAGGTGTGCCTAATTGGCCCCGACAGACAGGAGACACTCAAGGCTCCATTTCCGACGAGGCACGTACGAGACCCTTACAGTGTCTTAAGAATCTAGATTTAATGGCCTATTACCTTTACCGTCTCTTTTAGCGACCTATATAAGGATGCGTTGGTGACTAAGAAAATTACACGAAAACGATGCTTCGAAGAGACGCTGGGCCTGAGCGAAACTTGTTATAGACTCTTCTTATGTATTTATCACACGCTCTGCGTCGATCTTCTACAATTACAAAAAAAATGTAAAATCACGCCTGTAATTCCCATGTGTAGGCAGAGGAGCGTAGTACATTCCCACGTTTCACCAGTTACGTTTACGTCCTATGAAATAGGTGGTGAGCCTGTCATATACCGGGCACAGAGCCAGACTCCGAGTCACTACTAGAAATCCTAAATTAGAAAAATCTGATAGTATCGGATTTGTGATTTGAACTCAGGATCTCACGATCGGCAATCGCGCTTGCAACCACTTGACCAACAAGGTAGTCTACAATTTAACAAAACAAAAAGCCTAAACAATTTACCGGGATTTCGATATTCAGTTAAAAATTGGTTTATAAAGTCCATGATGGGGTAGGTAAAGAACGCCGACTAAATTGTGCCAGTAGCAGAAACTTTAACTACTAGAACATGTGTATGCGTTGTATCCTGATTTGAGACTCGTATTTACCTGGTCCATTGCATTAAACTGTATAAATACAATGACTATCTCCAAATTGACGTTGAATGAGACAAATTAAAATGTAATAACCTAATATGTAACGACACCAGCAACAGTGTTAACATATTTAGTGTAATAACGTCATCTGCACGACTTTATATGAACCACGTTAGTACAATATTAGTTACATAGATGTCGCTAGAATTGTATCATGGATACAAATATCCTTTTAAGGAATATTAGGTTCAGCATAGAAAAATGCAGTTTTTACATTCCATAATATAAATAATTTAATAAAATCGGTTTGTTCCTCGAACATTTTTAAGTACCTATGTTTCTTTTCTTAGCTCCACATATCGTATCATACTTAGTCTTATCTGTATGAAATGCAAATAAACCAGGGTTTGGATTCATCTGCTCGTAAGTTATATATATAAAGATATAAATATTTGATAATCGAAAGTCGAAACTCTCTGCTTTTCCCGTCAGGGACTTAATGTGACGATATAGTAATAATAATGTAAATTTAAACGATGGTAAATTGACTTGTTATGAAAGATTTTTCAGGGTGAAAATAATATTTTCCGTTCAACGCATCGTTTTGGTACCGTAAACAAAAGAACTGGCGTGATGATATAATACTGTATAATTGATAATAGATCTGCAAAATTAAATAACCTACGTTGATTGAGGTATAGGTAATTTCAATGAACAAAAAAGCATTTTTATAAATTGTTTTTTTTTTCTCATTGCAGTGGAAACGTTTCGCAATAAAAGTGAAATAAAGTACCTATTCTTTAATAGCATTTTTTAGTCCTTTAGCGACATTGATTGCATGCCAAGCTTTATAGTCTGTCATTTTATTAGAATGCCGTAGAAATTCTACAGATCTACTTAAATCCCAACTCTCACTGAGCAGAAAATGGTTATTTAAATTTAATTTGACTCGAGTATAAAAAATCTTAGCAGTCAATCCCTTGGAGATTGAGCGTTGTATAAAGACGTAGGTATAGCAAAATAAAAATTCATTTTTTAACTAATATTATATTGATAACATACCATAACGCCAGGTTTACAATAATTTCGACAATGAACAAAATTGACTCCCAAATATCTCTCTCCTTGAAGACTTGCCATGTTTTTGGTCTTTCTTCGTACATACATGTACGCCGATATAAATATGTATGTATAAAATGAAAAAGTTTAGTATCCACTCCACCTAAAACTATAAACGCCTGACAATATAAGGGACAGTACATCATGGCGACTGCATTCATTACAATGTTCTTCGAAGTCGTACTTTTATGGTACCACTTTCAAAAAATTTCGGCCACATACGTCATATCAGTGTATGGCGATGTACATCAAGACCAAGAATTCTTCACTAGGACGTACCCATGGGTGATAGACAACATTGGCGGTGAAATCACAGTGGACTATTACCTACTGGGAAGCGGCAGATACTCAGTCCCGCAGATGTGTGCGTTGAACGAGATGAGAATGAACACTTTTCTCCAAGCTCAGTATTTGAAGTGCGAAGCTGAAGGTACAGTATTGAATCTATAATGTATCCATAAAATCTAGCTGGAGTGTGGAATTGACCTTCATTTGAAATTACATTAATCTGCTTTGTTTCTCCTTAAAATATACTTTTCTTTGTATCCTGGTGTTACTACTCGTATTAACTCTATAACAGTCACATCATGCAGATTTATCTGGAATCGATCGTAGAATTCTGAAAGGAATTTATATTTATAATTTTTTATCGGGTATCTATGCAATTGACGATAAATGGTCGCTATCGTTTAACTAATGTTTTACATTAAAATGGTTATATGTTTGGTCTTTATTCGTACCTGTTGATAAATTCCACGTCAACGGATTGGAAATCCTCAAAAATTCATTTAAATGTTTTTAACTATTTATTTATTGGTTTATTATAGGTAATCACAGCGAGGTCTGTCTGTGCGCAACGGGGATCGATCCTCAGAAGTACAAGCAATGTGTGTTGACCAAAGGATCTTTAGCCAGCATGTCAGCGTCCAAATACGACCAGCTAGGCCTCGACGCTCAACCCGTTGTCGAAATCGGCTACAAAAACACTATCTTCGGCGTCGAGGACATGTGGTATTTGAAAAAGATCTGCACCATTTTCGGTGACAGTCCGCCCAGAGGATGCGTTAAGCCTTTCGCTTGTAATGCCACTGAATTTTATATGGATAAACGAAGTGTAGCAAATTTCAACTGTGAGCGAGCATATTTTGCTAATGTGTCATGTAACGTTACTTATAGGGACGAAACGGAACGTGATCCCGTTATTTACACAACCGCTATTCCTTATACATCTACTACATCTACTGGACCTGTCGATATGTATGATAAATGGGACACAGACTAACGACAACAGAGTAAATTAAATAAGTCAATAAAATTATTAGCTTCTTATTTCATCACACACTCTTGGAAGTTGGATCATGCGTAAAGTGTTAGCAACTGCATTATGAGTAACATCCTCTTAGGGAATATCTATGATAGGCAATAGCCTTAGATAGGCCGATGATGATGATAAGTTTAGAAACTATAAAGTAACCTAAATTAAGGCACTTAATAGAAGAACGGAGTTCTCTAACCTATAACTTTAAAGCCTATGTGGATTAGTAAATTATTTCTTAATTTCTATTACTTACTGTATTTACTAATAAATAAATAATTGACCCATTTATCATTCCACTGTGGGAATGTGGATCTCCTCTCACATTGAGAGGGTTAAGACCATAGTCTGCCACGCTGGCATTATATTATATTACAACAGGATTATATTATAATAGGATTATAATTATTAGAATCATTTGTCTGGATGATTGCGCTTGTTAGATCTAGTTTCGTAAATAGAGAGGCCATCTAAGTCTTCAATAGTAGCGACGTGTCGGTGACCTATTTTGAATAGCATGGATATGAACAATACTTACTAGGCTAATTTATTCATTTAAGTAATGTTCAGTAATAATTATATTTTTCTAGTTCTCATCCTCTGGTCTATTATAATTGGTGGTCTACCAGTATTATAGTGGCCTATATCCTATTACCTATTCTCATTCTAAATGGAAACCCGTATTTCAATAGTGGAATGATAAGAGCTTTGTGAAATTTGCCAGTGACTTTAGTAATGTCTGAAATAATCTGGACTGAACATTTTGCATTGTGCTCACCCATTTCCTTCTTTCGACAATAAAGGGAATAAAACATGTTAAGAGCAAAGGGCCGGTATATCCGAAGAGGGGAAACAAATATGATCATGGTGTTGATTTATGTGTTACATTAAAGTTGAAGGGTGTTTATGGGACTGCTCATAATAGGGAGTTCGGACTGATGTTTTAATTCACTGACATTCTCTATTAATTTGTCTATTTTGTGTAGAGGTCAGTTAGTTATCCAAAAACCACCTGGGGCGTACGAAGTCTGCTAAATCACGTTTGGTTAGCGTGGTGGACTGGGGCCTTGATCATTGTCATCCCGAGTAACGGGTTGTGTAACTGTGGAACTATAAAAGGATGGATGACGATGATGGTGAACCCATAATAAATTAATTTGCCTGATGAGCGGCACAAATATTTCTTTTGTGTCTACATAGATACATCATCAGCCTGCTCCCGTCCACTGCCAGTCATAGGCCTCTCCAATGGCACGCCACTGAGCTTGATCATCAGCTCTTCGCATCCAACTTTTGTATCTGTGAGAATAAACATATCTATATATGTGAGTGTATATTTATATGTATGTATATTTGTAGCTTGTCAGCCGTACGATTACTGTAACACAAGGACTACCGGTTACTTTTGAATTAAATGCTGTGTGTGCAGACGTCCCGATATTTATTTCCTATTATTATAACATTTGTGCCGAAGTTATCAGTTCCCGCGGTCGCAGCTTAAGATGGTCTTCCTTGAATCATTAATGTAATATAGTACTAACATTATTTTATCTTGCCACGATTTATGATTATAGTACACATATATTTCGGGAAAAAAATGCTAAGCTTTATAAGTGTTTTCGTCCGATCTGGTTTTTTATGTCTGTGTTAAGTACCCTCAATGGTTTTCGTGAAATACAGAGATGTATAAGTTACATTTACTTTTGCGTGGGACAAAATAGCAGTGCTTAAAGTTTTGTAACTTTCCCGTTGGCATCATTATCATTAACACCAAAGTATTCGTCATCATCGTTGCCTTTCCTTCCACTGTATAGCCGCTACTGAGTTCGATCTTCAGTTCATCGTCTCCAATCGCTGCCAGTCACTTTACGTACCTACATGTATCGTCATGCCATTTAGCTGAAGGCCGTATACGGTTGGCTTGCCAAGTCGTAGTCATTATTATTATTATTAATTCATTACCGTCTCACTGCCAAAACTTCGCTTTCAGAATGGAACGTTATGGTAGACAATTTAATACATTGGCCAACTGCGGGTTGATAAATTTAACTTTGTTTAAAGATAATTAGTGTAATCTCGCGTATGCATTTTCCCTCGTAATATTTTTAATACCCTTTCAGAGTTTAGAACTTACAAACGCAACTTATTTTATACTGAAGACAGGATAAGGGTTCTAGATAAATGTTCTAGAAACTATAACACTAATTGGTACGACAACTAATTCGGTAATGTGTTATATGTATCTAGAGTAATTTAAGAACATCAACACTTCACCAAAGTTAGGATAACTTTCGAAAGCTGTAAGGTAGGTGACAATGTAATGAATGACGTGGTTTCAATGTAAATTTTTATAGTGCCTAACTCTTAGGATTTGTCATAGGCTTACGCCAATTAAATTACTAAATTCAAACCTGTAACACCCAAATAAAAAAGCTTACGATCAATTCTAACCACTAACAAGCCTTTTAAAAAACTCAGTTTCAATTCGTCAAACACGACATGGGAAATCGAATTGGTATTCAAACGGCGCGCAATCTTTACCAACGTGAGTTTAGAAACGATATTGCATGTATTCGATATACGACTGGCACCTGTTTATATGTTGCTTGTGGCAATGGTAAATGGTATTTATTTAGTAATTTATATATCATATACAATAACGATAGGGAAATATATTATGATGTAGCTGATATGGGGACAGGGTGCGACAAGGTGCGCTCTTAAAGGAAACTTATGCTCAGCAGTGGATTATGGTTATTGGAACTTTATGACTTGTGATTTGACAGTAGTGTGCGTTTACATGATTACATAACATTTGCTATATCTAAATACATATATTGCTGTCTTTTTAAGAAGCGTTAAGTCTGTCAGTCTGTACTTAGTGTGTTAGACTATAGTTTTAATCCTACTCATTCCGAGAGGATGGAATGATAAAAAAGGTTTCTGACAATGGTCGTGATGATCATGACGATGTTGTTGATGACATTCAGGTCTGAATTTTACGGTGTAAGAATTCAGGAAGCGAAAATTTTCAAAAATATATTATTACGAGATGAAGACCTTAAGTAATATTGAAACAGAGTGTACGCGCGTAAAATAAAATTCGTCGAAGGGGGAGCAGGGGGTATTATCTCGCACGATTGCCCCCGCTTGGGGGATGTAAAAAATTCAACGTTCGTAATGCGTGAAAGTGACCTGTTATCCTGTAACACCGTTTTTAATATTTTCAAGAGAGGACGAAAGAAACATAATAGTTTTTATTTGTACCTGACAGGTTGGCGAGTGAATACGGTCAGTCCATATACATCCCAATAGCTTCAAGAGGAGGACAGTCAAGGCTTAGCAATTAGGTCGGTTGGGAATCCGTCTGTCAATACATACGAGGATGTTATGCACGTCGGATATTATGTATTTTACGGTTTACATTTTATATGATGCTGATAAAAGCGGGAAGTTAAACTTAGCGGTAATCGAGAGGTACTAAAATAGAGTAGGTATTAAACTAAAGCAGTACACACTCGTTTTAAGGTGTGGTGATATCGATGATGGCTTCATACATTATTTTTACTTCATCGGGAATAAAAATAATATCATAGGACAAATCACACGGCCATTTATTTTTAAACTAGGCAGAACGTCTGCAATGGAAAATTAGGAAATCGAACCCACGACCCACTGGTTAACGTCCAAAGTCTCTAACCACTAAACCGGTCAATCAACATTTCTATAATTTGAATATCGACTTGCATGGCTCGTTTAGCATGAGTTCTGATTATTATGCCTATTCTATTACAATATTCATGGATTAGAGATTGATGAATAGCTCCCTGTTATCATTTCAAAAGGATTGTAAAGATACGTTTAATTTTTAATTCATGATCATCATCATCTGTGTATCTAACTTCACTGCTGTACGTAAGCCTTACCCCATGAACGCCATCGCGCCCTGTCCTGTCGGGTGCTAAGAATTACCGATCTATGATCGGCTAATTTTGAATTAATTCCCTTACAATATCTACTTCATGAAACATTATATTCATGCACTTTTTACAATCAGTATAGCAATTTAATTAAATTTCATTGTTCACATCCTTCTTATCATAATATTATCAGTCTGAATATATTTTGTTGCTTTATACAGTGGAATATAATTTTACTAATATATAAAATAAGCTAATCACATCCACACAATGATAGCGGGAAGCATTTACCTAAATCTTATGGCACGTTAACGCCGTATTTATCAAAGCGCCCGATAAAAATATTCATGCTTTCATGAATAAATATTTCCCGAAACAAACTGCCAACATTATGGTATATATCATCATCATCAGTCTGTGTCAGTCCATTGTTGGACATAAGCCACTGTAATAGAGTTTTCGCCAGTAATGCCCCCGCTGGGCATTCGGGTTGGGGATCTCAGAACACAGCTTCTCGAATCGCCTACGCTGCTCTCCGTCGGCGACCAGAGCAACGTACTAACAAACAATTCGATTCATAACATTCCGTTGGAGTTTAGTTCCAGATCTCCATGCGTGGCCGTGTCCACTCGTCACTATTGCTTCTTACTGCTCTCATCATGTAAAACGCAGACGAACAAGAAAACAAACTGGTAAGACAACAAGTATTACTAGAAAGAAAAGAATCCTTGAAAAGGATCACACATCTTGATTATTATTTTTTAAAACGTACGTAAACTCTAAACCTATTTTCTTGCAAAACCTCACTTTCAGAGATGTTATGTCTCATCTCTTCTCTACGAATATTGTATTTGCATAGACTATGGTATTTGTTTCGGTACAAAACCCGATTAAGCCATTAACGCCAACAAGTTTGGCAGTTGCTGAAGAAAACGGCTTTCTGTGACACCGGCGCGAACTCTCTTACACGTAAATATAATATTTTTAACTTATTATTATATCTTAGGAAAAATGTTATCTTGTTTATCGTCGTATTACCATTAACGACGTTATTTACTGTCAAGTGAAATTGTAACCAAATTACAGTTTTACTTGATGGTAAGCAAGGTTTAATATTATTATATCATTACGTCAAGTCCTACGAGGTAGGCAGAGATAACTGATTTATAAATTCTAAGCATTAGTAACAGCAATAACAGTAATTAACAGCAACCGTCTCCGGATAACTGAAAGGCAAATATCCGATCCCAAACTAGGCAGAGACTCATAGCAATCACTGCCTAGTGCAATAATGCTTTTTTAATTACCAGACAAACGTATATTATTAGTGGAATTTTTCACCGATGTCTATTTTATCCGATACGTACAATCTGGAACTATTCGAGATGAGACTGAATAAGCAATTTCGAAACAAGCGTACTACATGTTAGGCTCTATCTCGCTGACTATCAAGTGAGATTATGTCGAAAGCGAGCCAATTTTTGTATAAAAAAAAATACATATAAGTAATGAATGAAATTTTCTCGCGAACATTATCGCTACGCTGCGGTGTAAGGCGCCGCCCGATTCATTGCGACCCCGTCGCGCACTCCCTTTCAAACGACATATTCATATTTAAATTTATTGCGAAAGTTTTAATACTTACGGCCAGACGAAGCAATATAAGTTGCTTTCATTGTTCTAGTTGGCGAAGTTGCCACTTTTAACGCTTTTAGTAGTTTGCGGAAGCGTTTGTTGCAAGATGGCTCTAATAAATACAGGTTGAGTTCTTTAAGGTTTATATCGCTTACAAACATAAGTGGTTATAATGTACAGCAGTTGATTGGATTTACTTGTAAATGACTAGTTTATATTTTGATCGATGTGTTTGTTCATCGCGTAGTAATTCGCCGAACGAAGTGTCATGGGTTTTATTCATATTAATTGGACTGCCTCGTTGGTCGAGCAGTTGCAAGCGCGACTGTCGATCGGGAGGTCCTGGGTTCAAATCCCGGGTTGGATACTGGATTTTTCAAATTTAGAATGTCTAGTAGTGACTCGGAGTCTGGATATGTGCCCGGTGTATGGCAATGGGCTCACCACCTGTTCCATGGGACGTAAACGTAACTGGGGAAACGTGGGAGGGTACTATACTTCTCGGCCTACCTCTTCGGGGATACGGGCGTGATGTTGAGTTTTTAAATCTATACGGAAAGCTTTTGTTGCATCTATCACATTTCTTCACTATCAGTCAAAATTCACTATTAGACATCAAGTCCGCTCCTTTAAACCTAGATACACATATAATAAAAATAAATAACAAATAAAGGACAGAAAATATCTTTCAAAGAAATCGTATATTGAAAATCTACTACAGTTTCTTAACTTTGCAGATCGCTCGCGACTCGAACTGTTGCCGAACCGCGAACGCTTTGCAAGTAAGACAATACCTACTCTTTTATTACTTTCATACATTTCTTTAGCGGGAAAAACTTTATATACGGACCCCACATTCGTTGTTTGAAGACTCAACTATCATATTTACCTGACGGGTGGGATACTTATCACTATACTACAATAAAGTATAGTTGATGGAATATATCGTGAGAAAACCGGAACATCTTAGTTTTCAATAATGTTCTCTGAGGTGCTTGGAATCTAACACCCTGCACTTGGCTAGTGTAGCAGGTGTTGACCTTAACCCTACCGATTTTGAGAGGAGAATCGTGGCAACAGTGGAACGACAGAAGGGCTTATGATGATTTATTTCTGCTTCACGAGGTTAATGGATGGGGTTGTGTTAGGGTAGTAAACTCTAAAAGACACGATTGTTTATCGATGAATTATAGTGTCTTTGAGTCTCGAGCAAAGTTAGGCACTTTAATCGCTGATTTTGAAGTGGAAGCGACTTGAGGGTAATACGGATTTTTTCGGGTGGATGTAATGTTTACGCGTTGTTGTACTTTAATTATACAAATCTGTTAGTACTATTTTCGCAATTAAGTTTATAAGTTAGTGTTAATAAAATTGTAAATGATTTCCAGCTTTTTTGGAAAGAGAAGTGGAGAAGAAAATAAGAAAGAATTGAGAAAATAAAGGAAATAGTGAGAGAGACGATTAAGCAACGATTGCCTAGTTAGAAGTGAAATTATGCCTAGCAAACCTTAGTGTTAATTCAGGTTGAGGTATCTAAGTTGTTTCTGCGTAAGTAACAATATAAAAGGGACTAGGGAAAATACATGTCGTGTGTAGACCAGAGATAAAAATTAATTGTTTTTTTCTCTTATAAAAAGCACTTGATGTTTGTACAGCTATTTATTATAAGCAGATAACAAAAAATGTATATTTCAAGAAATAATATAAACCGTTTCACGGCAATCCTTTGAAACAGCAAACAACTAGGATTTTATTAAAAGCTGCCTCACGCTGTTCACCCTCTTATCTGAATGGAGCCTAATATTCTTAGGGCTAAAAGCCACTTACATTCTGTACAGCTTTTCATTACTTTAATTTTGTTAATTTAAATTGTCTGGGTCCTATCTGAATCCCTTGAGCGTTCTTATATTTCGATTGTTATTACGAGTTCCATTTTTATTTTAAGAGCCTTAAAAATTGCTCTTTATCATTTTCAAACAGTTCTTTGTCATTTTGAGGATTGAAATATTATAATATGTCATGGTATTGTCCGTTGTAATGTTGAAAACAAATGACGTCATAAGCCTAGAGGCATCTATACTGCCCAACGTATACTGACAGTATCGTCTTATCAACTTACCCGTTTCCTTTATCTGCTAATCCCATAAAATGAGTGGTAAAATATGATCGACAAGTATTTCACTCGAGACTCGTTGATGATCCAGACCACTTGTTTTCTCAAAAGATTATATTAGTTCTCTCTTTATTATTACTGGACAAAGGGGATTGCAAAACAATGTTGCTTGTCGGTGGCCAGGGTGTACAGCTGCGCCAAGAATATCAGTAAAATAATTTGCAATAAAATTGTGCTTTTTTTGATATCGCAAATGACTACTCCAGCATATATACTTACATATGTTATCTTGACATTTCCTATTTTTCATTTTAGAAAATATAACATTAATGTTAACATTCGTAATGGGCACGTGGACTGATGAGATAGTGAGGGTTTGAATGAGGAGGGCTTAAAAACTGTGATGTGGCTACTTGGGAATACCTTTAATCGGATACGTTTCGACAAAATCGATAAAAAGTTATCGATAGTTAGGAAACTATAAGTATGTATATCCTAATATGTCATACGACTCCTTGCACATATTTGAATTCATGTTTACTGCATACAAGAGCCGTATGGTGATGGATGTGCCGATAAATGATTCAATATCAGCACTTCTCTTAACGGTTGGTATAGACCACTAAATGCTAAATATACAAATTATAATAGCCGTGTCGCTATGTCATTTATAGATTATAAATATGTAATATGCAGCTCTTAATCGATCAATCCGGTAAGCTAGCTTAAAACAGATTAAATCGATAAATTGTGAAATGAACAAATTATAAATAAGCATAAATTTTTTAAAACAAAAATCGTATTGTAGACAATTACAATATATATGAGTGCTGATAGAATTTGGGGATATACAAGTACATGCATTGTTACTTGTATATCCCCAAATTACATCTTACATCTCAATAAAAATAAATTAAATATTATTTGTAAATGGAATTGTCAATTTTTTAAATTACTTAATAAATTATTGTGTTTGTACAGGTGTGCATGTATGCGTGTGTGCGCGCTTGTGTGTTGGTATGTATTGTTGGTGGGGCGTTGATACGAGATTTGATAATACTGACTGACCATTGTAAAGAATTGGTCATGTGAGACGAATTCTTGTTCTATTTTTATTTATAGGAGGTCTACATCGCTCGCTGACGAATTAAAAGATTTGATTGCAAACACTCATTTCATTTCTCTTATCAATTTTCACTCAACTTACTCCCTGAAAGACTGTCTCTGAATTGTCTTTAAAATGGATTCTGCTATTTCCATTGTATTTCCGGTTGGGGAAAGTATATATGTATATAGAAGGTATAGACGGAATCTTTTTATATATGTGCAACATGTTAAAGAGTTATACATGTTAAAGAGCAACGATAAAGCATTGTTTTGTAACTATGTGGCTGCTTATATTTGATTGTCACGAAATTTATCAACAAATATTTGTATCGATATTGAAATATCGATTTCGTTATAATGAAATTGATATACTTATTTACGAGTGGAATTATAGATAACGGTCAATATAGCCAATAATCCAGTGTGACGTCTGCCTTGTACTTTGGCATTAAAAATTTAATGTAGGATTTGTACACAGTATGTGACCATTGAACAGTTCTTTCAAATGTAATTGAAAATTTGTATAACGCACCCTTTCCACCTTACACCGCGTGTGGTACAGACTGTGCTCAACGAGATTAAATTGTCCCTTTTTCTTGGTATTGACTCTATCTAAAGTACAAAAACTCAAGCAAATCGAAATAGATTTTGTTGTTTTAGCATCTCATTGTTAGTTTCAACGTAAAATCACGCCTCTATCTATCCGAAGAATTAGGCAGAGAAGAGTCGTACATGCACACGTTGCCTTAATTACTTTATACGTCATTACATGGAACAGGTGGCGAGCCTATTGATGCACTGGGCCCGAATCCAGGCTCTTAGCTCAAACCCTATAATAGCTGAAACGGGGTTCGAACCCAAGGAGCCTCCCGCAGTAGTTACGCTTGCAATCACACGACAAACGAGGCAGTCATATTGTTAGTTTTATTAAGATCTTTACATTTGACATATCAGTCCATAAATGAGGCAATGGATTTACTCGCCAATGGATCACTACTTCGAAGATACAGAATAACAAACAAACAATTTCTTATCTCAAATTATAAAATTTAAATTGACACATATCGTTGTGAAATTAGTTTTCACAACATCGCTGAAAAACACATCGTTCATGTGGTATCGTACACAATATACGATTATGTAACATTATCATGCGAAATGATAAGGGTTATAATGACCAATTAATGCATTAAACTATTTCATACGTAGAATAACGACGTATTTTATGCGAATATGTTAATATCAATAGTTTTCGTTTTCTGTCATATATTTTTGAATGTTGGTGCGCAAAATGATTTTTATATGGGGTGAGTGAAGTTTCCATGGCATCCGTTCAGTAGTGATAAACGTAAAATCAAGTCTGTAATCTCCGAAAGGGTAGACAGAGAAGTGTAATAGATTCTCACATTTCACCAGTTACGTTTACGTCCCATGGAATAGGTGGTGAGCCTATAGCATAGTTGCTTAGTAGTAATGTTTTTTGTTTTAAAAGTAGGGTCTGTTAAGAAGTGGGCAAATGGTTTAGGGTTTCTAATGACCACCTTGGAGGTCTGGGGATCGATTGCTTGGCACGGATGTCTTTATTATTTAACCTCGACGTTAGTTACAACGTAAGGATTCTCGACATATTTTACCTAGTTTCCTAGCAGACGAAAATATGATGCGCATATTTCATTACTAATGCTGAGTTGCAATATGTTAAATCCGATAGAGTTTTCTTACTGAAGTGCACAATAAATACTTCAGATCAGATATACGAGTACATCAGGTTTCAGACCGCTCTATTTTTAAATAGCCTATTTGAAAATTTCAGTTATAAAGTTTACAATGTTAAATTGCGTACGCATTATCAAGAAGACAATTTTCATCTATTGAAGAGCGACATGATAGATTATTGGAGGAAACCATCCTTAAAACACGCCGTAGTCGGGAAGGCTATGGTACCTCCATCACATTTCGACTGGTTTGAAGAGCAACTGGTGAAACTTGGATTTGAAAGAGATATAGCTGTTGAGGATGTTTATGAGTGAGTATCAATTCAGCATCGACATTATTATCATCATCATCGGCCACTACTGGTCATCGACCACTCTACTGAGCGGCATCGTGTCCCGTCATCTTATTAAAATACCCTCTATGAAAGTGATATGCATGAAATGGAATGAATTTTGAATGGTCGTAAGGAGAGATCAGCAGTCGACTTTTTCGGGGAAGTCAAGAGTCAGGTGATAAAGGATATGCTCTTCCACGTTCTTCCTCCCAAAATATGGAATTTGCTGGCTATTCAAGTTTCCAGAAATTACGGGAGAGTTTTAGGATGAGTAGACATCTCTTCTTTCATTAACCTATATCATTAATCATTAGACAATACGGAGTTTGTACGACGCGATTTTGGACATAAAACTCTAAATTTAAAAATGCCTGTGACTTATAACTGAAATGCCTATTTTACTTCTGTTCCGGGAACTTTCGAAATATTTGTTAATATCTATTCATGTGCTTGTTATGAATATTTCAGATATTTGAATGCAATAGACAGGCGAGACAGATCGGCTTTACGTGAAAATGTCACAGAAACTGAATTTGATATTTATAATTACCATACATTTGATGAGGTTCGTTAACTTTGTATAACTCTTATCTAGGAATTAGGGGAGATTAAAAATTTCGCAATAATAGTACCATTATATAATACTAATACCTAGTACTAATAGTACCATTTTAAAATAACGACTATCGATAGAGAGGTCTGGATTTGATCCCAGGATTACTATTGGATTTTTCTATCTTGAAATATCTATTAGTGGCTCCGAGTCACCATTTGTGCCTTGTGAATAGCAAAAGGCTCACCATCTAGTCCATTGTGAGTTGTAAACGTAACTGATGAAACGTGGATGTGTACTACACTGATCTGACACTATCGACCTTTTCGAGGATTACAGGCATCATGTTACGTTTTAAAATATTTGGAAGGTGTAAGCTCATAGTATATCACCTATGTAATCCTTTTTTATAGTTGTTACACTCTCGTCAGAGTAATCGTGGTCATAATTCTTGCCTTCGCCATATTTATGAACTGGGCGGCAAAGACATCCTTAATATAAACGAGTATATGATTAAATATCAAAGTGGCAAATGACGATTGTTTAACTACAAACTTCAATAAACAAGAAAAAAATGTATCTAAATTACGTTTTTATCGTCAGTAAAGTTAATCACATAAATCAGGAGACGATCATTTAAGCTAAAGATTAGCATTACGTGATAGCATTACTTCTTAATATTATACAGTTAGTATACGTCAATTAATAATTTTTGTTGTGGTTTTCAGATATTTAATTATATTAAAGAATTGGAATACGAATACACAAATTCTACCCAAGTATCCTTATCAGTTGTAGAAGCCGGTGAAACAGATGAAGAGAGACCATTATTTTACATCAAGTTAAAAGGAGCTGATGCATCCAAAGATGTAGCTGTAGCTGTAATCGAAGCGGGAATAATTCCCCGAGAATGGATTACTGTACCATCGGCTTTGCATATCATAAAAGAGTTACTCAATGAAACTCAAAAGAGCCTCGTAGATAATTTCGAATGGATTATTATACCGGTTTTGAACCCAGACGGTTATGAATATACCCATACAAACGTAAGTATAGGATCAAAAATACGTATAACTACCTCACATGAATTATACAGATATATTATCAGTGTATTACTTATCGGAAAATTATATAATTGTTTATCATGTTAAGTCGTATAATTTTTAATTTTTTTTTATTTTATGTATCTACACACAAATTATGGATCCTTCGATTCGCACAAATATTAATATAATGGTTGAAAGAGAGTTTTAAAAATTTCAGTTGCGGCTATGGATGAAGAACAGAAGCGTGCGGAGCAACCTGGGCTCGATTTGTCCCGGTGTGAATGTCAATCGGAATTTTAATATTTCATGGAACACATTTGACTCGAGTACTAGTCCCTGCAGCCATCTTTACAGTGGCATCGGAGCGTTTTCTGAACCTGAGTCCAGGTTCCTTGTTTCCATTCTCGAAGAATTCGGAAACAGAACAAGACTTTACTTCTCTTTGCAAAATGGCGGTGGAAGTAACGGATTCATTTCTTATCCATGGCAATATGAAAGAGCAGCAAGTGGCATGTTTCGGCAGCATCATCTTCTTGGTATGGACATGGTTGATGCAATTGGTGGAAACTATCGACTCGATGTGGGATTTTCGGCAAATGGTGATAGAGCTTCAGGTACTGCTTCTGATTATGCTATGGAAGGAGGAGTACTGTATACCTTTAACATAGATATAGCACAAAGAGGTAACGACGGTGTAAATGTGCCCGTTGAAGAAATTGTTGATACCGTTGAAGGTGTCTGGAGTGCTGTGAAGACAGCTGCTGTTAGCTTAATTTAAATTATTAGGTACATCATTAACATTAAATCTATCATTAAGACTATTGAAATAAAATAAAATATGAGTAAAAACACTCATATAGATATTTGTCGTTATTTTACTAATAAAGTCAAGATATTCAAAGGTAATACTGAAAATTTGAACACAAACATTCCTCGAAGGGTTTCCCTTTTCCAGCAATAGTTGTTCGAACAATATATGAGGTTAAAAAGTTTGAATAGCACTGTCTTAAAGTAAGTTACACGAAGTTAGTTGTTGCGGGCTCTATCGATGGTACGGACGTGGACACACCTTGTCAAATGTTTGGATTCACAGTTATAAATGTAAGCGAGGCGGTATGCGATACGGTGCTTCGAGGGATTCCGTCTTGGATTAATATGCACTGACCGAGTTTTTCATCGAAAATTTACTCAGCACCTCATATAGGTTGCTTCCACAACATAACTATTTTAACACGTTAAGCGTTTTTAACGGATAAGTTTTTTTTCTTGTTTCATTTATTAACAATGAAACAGTGTGGTAAAATAACTTCTGATTTTCTTAAACAGAAAATATAAGTTTAAAAATTCTAACTACATGTACACGTAACTACATGTGTTTAAACGAAGTTGAACAAGTGAAATCATTGAAATTGAAATCATTGGTCTTGAAGTTGTATCAGTGAAAAAATCTATTAAATACGGAACACCAGATACCGTTCTCTTTAGTTTCGATTTTTGCTCGTGTGATCCGAATACAGATGTTACCTTTCTGAGTCTGAGTGTAACCTTGTCTAATACTCAGCATGTGGTGAAAGTGCCTTTAGGGTTTATATTCGTAAATATTTAAACTGGCCAGTCAAACCTCAGCGGCAGTGTAATAAAACTTCAGGAGAACCCAAGATTCGACCTACAAAATACTTCAAGTTTGATGAAAGTGTCTGTCATTTTGGTGAATGATGGAAACCTGTAATGGTAATAGATGTCAATTTGCTGGATTTAATTATAGAAATATTTTTTCTAAAATCTACCCTACTTTCTAAATAAAAAGAGGTGCGCTCCAGTATTTGAACCCGGAACCAATAGTCGGAGGTTTAATTCTAAAGCATAAGGCTAACATTTTTAATCATTAGTTACAAATTACACGAAAAACTATAGGTCAGTTACAATTCATATACGCCACAGGAACTATTTAACATGATGTCAATTCTATTAAATAAAAAAAATCATTTAAAAAGACCTTTACGTACCTTGAACAATATTTATATTCATTAATTTTATATTGCGATACAGAAATGACTGCACTCAGAACTATAGATTTTGTCGCAAAGAACCCGTTGACACGGAAAGCGCAGAAAGCTTTAGGGAATTAATATCCAAATTGAAAATTCAGTATTTCGAAGCGAAACCGAAACGATCGCATTTATAACGTTCAGAATATTTTTGAAAGTTTGTAGATGACTTTATATATCATGTACAATTTTTATTTTTGAACAATTAACTGGTATTGACAGATCTATGACTATTTATTTGTTTGTTTGGTCGTTTTCTTGTTTGTTGTTGTTACATTTCATTTCACAACAATAAATAGGCATAATAAAGTTACAGGCCTTTTACACCGGCCGAACATTAGTGAACAGAGAATGTTTTACAGCGGTTGGGTCAAAAATCATAATGAAATTCATCTTAAGGAGTGTTTAAAATAAGCGGGACAGAACAATTGTACCTACAACAGTCTTAAAAATACTTGATTTAACAACCATGTTATATGAATATATGTATTGTTTGTGTCAAGTTAAGACTAATCTTTTTGTGGTCTAAGCTAACAAATCTTAGATCCTTTTTTTTCTTCTTCTTATGTATTACAATTTGATAAATACGGATTAAATTCCATTTCATTATAAGATTCAAATAATATTTCTATCGAAAAGATAATTTTATATTAGCACTGTTGTTAGACAGTAAATTTATGTATGTCGATGTCGAGAGAATTTATAATGGGAGCCTATTGTACAGAAGATAGTTCTAAAGCTTACAAAACTAAATCTTTTCTCCTTAAGGTAAGAAGATCGATCATACAAGATACCTGAGAAATGTGGGACAAATAAGAAAATTCCAAACAATGTGAGCTCGCCTTGAAGTTAGAAGGTAAGGTGCGAACGGAAAATATTGCTTCGAGCTGAGACGTGACATCGCGTTACGAAGTGGACACTAGTGCTGCGAATTTTATGATGCAAGATATCGATATATATAACGATTTTTGTTACAAGCTTTGCCTGTGTATGAAAATTAGAATGCAGATAATTTTGTTTCATCGTTTTGTTTCATGCTAATTGTACTCTTAGTGATGCCGTTCGAGATTCAACAATATATTTAAATAGAAAATTCCCGTTATGCTGCTTTTCGGTGGAGTACATTCAATTGCCTTTTCAACATTATAAGCATATTAATTTGGAAGGAAAATTTCTTGTTTACCCACCGTTTCATGCACATATATAGCGCTAACGATTTGTACCATAGGTACCAGTGTTGCTTTTGTCAGTCATAGTCAGTTTCTAGTCATCGATGTTGATATATCGATATTTGACTATCCCATTTCTTAGAACGCCTAAGCCCCAACACGTCGCGGAGAGAAATGTCGCACGTGAAATATCTCCATTTTAACGGAACACTCGATTTTGGGACTTCATTTGGACATACGTTGCAAAGTAGAGAACATGTCGGGACACGGTTGGAGCTAGAGGGAATACTTTGCCCATTCTTGCGGAGTGGGGGGCCATCAAGTCACTTTGGGTTACAGTACGCTAAAGAATTAAAACAGTTGATTGATATTTCTTGTTGATAGCTTGCCACATGTGGGTTGATAATTTGGATGTTTGTTTCAATGTATATATACATACAACTTGGGACATGATTGAAGCCTTAGAATGAATTGTTATTTAGTACATAAGTAACAAATATTTTACTTATGTAATAAATAACAATTTACGAAGACCGTTGCAAATATTGTTACCCTAGCTCAGACTACTCAGGTATATTAAGAATATTGTAGGAGTGAAACTCGTTTTGTTAAGTAAATGTCGGGTAAAATCAAGACTACGCCAATTGGAAAAGTTGTAAAACTCAAGGTTCAATAAAATAAAAATAAGGTTCTTTCTTGCACTAAATTCCGCTGCTAAACGTAACCGTTTCTATTTCAACTGGATGGTATGATATTCAGACACAATAGTCTATTCAATGGGGCAAGACCAAAAATGGTCAAACCCGCTTACGAGATATTTAATTCAGACGAAACAATATAATGAAAACGTGTAAAAATACGCCGAGCTCGCGTTATTTTCACAAAAAGCCTTTACAATCTCGCGTTGAAATTTATTTGGAATGCCGCCAAGACTTTTGTTCTGACTTGGCAGGAATCCACCTAGCCATGCTTTTCCATGGTGAGCAGTCTTTTCGTTGGGGAAACACAATTTGCTAAAAATTGAATGTGTAGTACACGCCGAATGGGAGAACTCTTAAATATTTTTTGTCGCTGTCTTCCATTCACGGCGACATTAAATTTTCTTATATAAAATTAATAAAAAATGGAGCGGTCATGATCGGTAATAAAGAAGATGTCAATTATACAGATAATATAACAATTGTATTGTGTTTTACATGTTCTATATTATATTAAACCCAAAAGCAATGTAATTTGTAGGAAATAGTAAATGGAAGGTAACGGAAAAAGTAAATTCCGCTTTCACAGGGAACGTCACAAAACATATTGTTTATTTTATTTTATTGTCAATATTATAAACAACTCAAACGAAGTGGCGGCTACTAATCACTAAATAAATAAAATAACCACTTCGACGAAAGTACTCAGCGATTGAATATACGATTAATTCGAGAATCAGATTACGAAGTTTCTTTTCAAAAAAATCGAGACTTTTATCCTTAGTAAAAAATAAACCGCGTTTATTACAGTTATTAAATTTTTGTTTAAGTAGCGCAGAACAATGGTGCATTTGTCGAATAATGTTGTTTAAAATGAGAATTCTCTTTTCCCACACCGCGGGGTTCTGGATCAGATTTCAATTTGGGCGATAATTCCCCTTTGGTTTGGCCGTTTTACTGCTTGCTTTTCACTGTTCATTTATTAATTTTTGTCAATACTATGTAGTTGGTATTACCCATTTTCTCCTTTCACCTAAATTTTGAATGTAGACGTTTTTTAATATTTCTGTATGTAATTAATTCTAACTACTATTAATATAGGTCCTATCGATGCATTAGGCGATAAAACATTTTGCATGCCATTGGTTTTGCTATCAAACCACAGTAGGGCGCGGATATTTGCGCACGGGCGAATGTTCCGGTGCCAACAGGCATCGTAGGCGGTACGAGAAGCTGTACTCAGCGATCACCAACCCTTATGGCCAGTCTGTGTTCAAAAGTAGACGCATACAGGCTGGTGATAATGACACCTATGATTCACACTTTTTATACAAAAAATGTATGCCAACTTTTTAATTATTGTTGAGCGCGAGTAATTGTTTTAACATAATTAAATTTGTTGTGCAAACTAGGAATCTCATACTTTGTATTCCTCATGCTAACTGGCCACTTTGCAATGAATAGCAAACATTTTGGTTGCTGTGAGAAATACCAATTCTCTAGCTGCGGTATACGTTTCAAAGTTCGAACTTTAGATGAAAGTTCTATTTGGTGTCTTCACGTGATGTGATCGATCTATAGATTTATATGTAACTGTAGTGTAAATACTGAAAACTACTTTGGAATCCTAAGTGCATATTATTCTAAGGTCATCCATTAAAGTAGTCCTTCTATATGATCATTATCGGTCGTTTTTCCTTCACTGCTGAACAAAGCCTCTCGTATTGCCAATGTACTTGTACATTATAGCTCAGAAATATAAGGCAATCTTATGATCTCGTTAGCTGCTTCCATAGTATGAAAAATGAATCCGCTAATCGCTGCCCGAAAACGTATATATGCGGTATTTCCCGCCAAATCCCTCGGGCGACAGGTACACGTCGAAAATTCAATTACACCATTGTCATTGGAACAAAAAATCGGATGCACGAGTTTTCCGCCTTGCATCGATGCCCTGTAATCTAAATTACTTTGAAACTTTTGAGTTTAGAGAATTGTATTGAGCGTTATAACATGCTTAAGTATCTTACGGATATCTCTATATGTATTTACGAGTATATCTCATTAATACGTGAAATATGCACCTATCATAAATTATCTCTACAAGTCAGGGTTAATTATAAGAGAATATCTTAACAAATAAAGTATCTCCATGCCTATCTTAGTTTATGGAGATACACAGAAAAAAGGAAAAATTATTCAAAATACCTATACCTTATCATCATCATCATCATCAGCCTATCCCAGTCCACCGCTGGACACAGGCCTCCCCTAATGAGCGCCAGCGCGCCCTATCCTCGACAAGCTGAGACCTATACGTATAGCTTCAATACCTGTTAATAGCTCAAGGGAAAGAAGAATAGTGTCTTGCATATGATAAGCGTATATATATTTATTAATCTCAAACTTTAGACAGGTCGTAACAAGTCTTCTTTTGTTAATTTATCTCATTTGTTTCATCCTAGTGCTAGCGATCACCCATCTAGCACCAACCTTGATACCTTCCCAAGTCTCGTAACCAGCTTGCTCAATAAAATCTGGATCTACCATGAAACCCATCAAGCTGTTGTTTATATTCCTGTACGCTGGCAATTCGAAGGTGTACGACAGGGGGACATGAGTCGCTTGGGCATAGTCACTTGCGCCACCAGAAACACGATACAAAATTAGGTAAATATTCCCAACAATATAATTGGGTTTCGATGGCCATTTGGCAGCATCAATAGCTTGTGCCATCTGCACGCCAACAACGTTCAGTGTCAGGGCATTCGGAGGGAGCTGTCCAGTACCGAATCCGAAAAGAATCATGCTTCCGAAGCTATGGATGTCTAGGTACATCTCGATACGGTTGCGATGTTGGTTGAAAATATTCCTGATCACTTGGGTCTCGGGTTCAGAGAATGCGCTGCGCCCGTGGAATGTATCTGAACAGACCAAGTTACTGGACGCTGTTCCCCACATAAAGTCGAAATTACGGTTGAGGTCTACTCCCATGCAGAAGTCACCAATCATGAAACCAGAGGCGCGATTCTTTCTCCAAAACCGAGACTGAAAATTGAAGATGTGAAATTTACATTATGATTAAATACAAGTATTTGTAGCAAAGCGACATATTTATTGATGTAAACTATTGCAAACTGAATTAGTGCACGAGCTTTATTTGAATTCAATGACTCGATGACAAATTAAAAGTGAATAGGTTTATTGGAATTGAGGCCAATCAAAGTTTTAACAATCGAGTAACAAAATTTCTAAATATGCCCTCCTGCAATGACATATTTAAGAAATAGAGAAAAAAGTTTTATAACAAGAATTACACTTGATACTTGCATATGTGGGTGTAGGGATAAAAACCTCTTTTGGGAAGATGTGTGTTCAGCTGTGGACCGAGACATGATGACTGATGACGATGATATTGATATGGATCATGATTTTGATTATGAAGATATTGTTGACGAAGACGATAGTGGTAGTGACATGAAACTTACTGTAGTGTGAGTGAACTCGTATCCATCTGGGTTGGCGATTGGCAAAATGATCCAATCGATGTCGTTCACAAGGTCCCGGTCAGTGACGTCGATAACCAACTTTCTGATTGCGTACAACGACGCCGGGAGAGTGATCCATTCTCTCGCATGAAGCATTGACTGGATCATTATTATTGGCTTTCTTCTATCCTGGGAGAGTAAGTAAATTATTTAGTACTATTGAAATGAGATACATACGTTCTAGGCCTGCTATAGTTTGCGATTAGTATTAGGCAAAGAATGATATGCTGTATGTGTTCAAATATTGGCTTATGGGCTATTTAGAAATTTTTAAAATCAGCATGTTTGTACGAAGAGAGTAATGAATGTAGAAAAAGCACGTCAGGCCTTTAAGGACAGAAATATTTGATAATTTGAACTCTCTGCCAACTATACAAGAGACCTTGGGTAAGGCTATCATAATAAAATGGTAGGTAAAAGATACATTGTGTTATGGGTCTTTGACATTGAAGAAACAACTTAAACTAGATATTAAGATGAAGAAAATGAGATAAAACTAGATACTGTCAGAGCAAGTACCACAAGAATGTATTTGTAATTTTCTCTTGTAGGTATACCTGGAAGTTAGTAGTAGATATCCTCAAATACTTGATGTCGCGACCTTCGAAACTCCTCCCTCCAGACACCACGGTGACAACGTCGGGGTATTGATTAGCCAAATCCACCAAGTATCTGTCTACCTAAATTTATAATTTTTGTTTTATTGTCAATAATTCATGTTTGATATTCGAAAATATTAGACCAACAGATAATCTTGATATCTAAAAGTAAGAAGATATTATTATTATTTGGTACTCCTAAGATTTACAGGGTATAGTAGGACTGTTATTGTATGGAGCAATAGGATTAAGAAAATATTTTTCGTTTACATCGTCGCACAAAGATTTCATTAAGATGCTTTTCCCGATTTTGAGGATTTAGACACATTCGTTTCTTAATCTTTTATACATAGTCTTCCAACCAGCTCTTCGCCATCGTGGTAGACTATGGCCTTGTCCTTCTTATTTTGAAAAGAGACCAAGTCCAACATCGGAATGATAAAAGAGTTGATGACGATAATGTATTCTTGGGCCTTAAAACCATAAAGTCACTTACTACTTGATATCTGTGAATGACGTCAAACGAAAGATCAAACGTGGTACTGCTGTTCTTAGCGGCCGCTGCAGCTAGCAGTTTATCTTCCAGTTCCAATGATCTGAAAATAATAAGACACAGAATACAGAAGAAGAATACAGACATGAAGGACAGTGAGCTCATCAGGTTAGAAGAATATGCAAGAAAAAGTTAACTAATCCAGCTAAGTCCATATAATATCTATTCTGGAAAGTTGATTATCGTTAAGTTAAAATGATGTACATGAATGAAAGTTTGTTTAATACCAATTAAAATAGTCTTTTTTTGCAAAAAGTTTCCTTCAATGTGGCATTTTGTACAGACATACATAATATGTTTATGAATAAATTGTATGGTCACCATTACACAAATTATGGGTACCATGCGATTAGTGCATAAGATCATATGTGTATGATATTTTAATAATAATAATTTCTATAAATAAGACTGCCTCATTGATCGAGCGGTTGCAAGCGCGACTCCCGATTGAGAGGTCCCGGCTTCAAATCCCAGTTCGAGTAATATCGGATTATTCTAATTTAGAATTTCTGGTAATGGCTCGGAGTTTGGATCTGTACCCGGTGAATGGCTATAGACTCAACACCTATTCCATGGGACGTTAACGTAACTGGTAAAACGTGTAACTGTACCTACTACACTCGTCTGACTACCCCATTGGGGTTCACAGGCGTGATGTTACGTATAGAACTGAAATATTTACATAATTATGAGATGAAGCAACCATTGTTTGAATATTTACTTAAGTTAAATATCATAGAACAATTGAAAACAATATTACGTTTTTGTCGATAGGATTTCCTAAAGCTATATAATCAGTAGAGATAAAACCCTATCTAATTAGATTGCGATAAGCTAA
Organism: Parelbella ahira ahira; assembly: GCA_018244795.1. NCBI lineage: Eukaryota > Metazoa > Arthropoda > Insecta > Lepidoptera > Hesperiidae > Parelbella > Parelbella ahira. Next base: position 7,338 of record DWME01000258.1, on the reverse strand, counting down.
GCTAAGTTAAATTAACAAAGCTGATTTGGTTGCGAAATAGTAAATAAAATTTATCGCTTAACTTTCATTAATAATTATAATAATAATATTGGTCGGCTAATATCGAACCAGGCAGAACCTGTGCTGTGGGAACCAGACAGCTGATATAGATAATTTTTACACGCAGAGACAGAACAAAGACTTATGCTCATCATAAAAGCATTAATTTGTTACTGTAGTTGAGTAGTGTGGTGGAGTAGTCTTCATGTTTTTCACACAGGCGCAGTGGATTTGTGCCTGGGAATGGGATCAAAGACGATTGCAAACAGCTTGTAAAAAATTAACACAGAATAAAATCTTACTCTTTAATGTTCTGGACTTCAACTTCGTAAATTATCCCCGCATCGAAGGCTTCTGTTTCGAAGGCATGGTGCTTCTCCTTCGACACGAGAATCAGACCTTCGCGACCGGGTAGAGCGTGGGTCCAAATATCCAAGGTCAAGCGGTCAACTAAATCGTGCAGTCTCTCCACCTGTTGCATCGTCTGCACTCTGACTTTGTACAGGGCGTGTCTGCAAAAAATTGATCCTCTAAGTACCATCAAGAATCAGCATATCGTCATCATTATGAACCAGTTCAATCAATCAAATAGTTTTTATTTTACAATAAGCCGAAGCACTTTGTGGATGTAATGTATAACTATGACAAACTACAATTACTGGTAGCTATACCAAAATTAGCCTTAACCCTCTCAAAAATGAGAGGAGACCCATGTTCCAACAGTGAAATGACAAATGGGTCGATTATTATTTTTATTATTATTATTACACGAAAATTATAGTTAAAAACGTTACTGTAACAGTTAACGGTAGTAGGACCATCTGTTTAAGAATGGACGGAACTTGAAAGTTCTCATCATCTTCAGCTATTAGTTGTGTATCACTACATTATGGATTTAGATACTACATAGCTAGTACTTCTTAGTTTATTTTAAGCTCCACTCTTGAGCAGTCAGTAGGAGAAACGATTAATACACCAGAACCTACAACCACGTACACTTACCCGTCTACTTCTTCATGCTTTGCATAAACAGAGTATGCTAACAAGGAAATTAAAAACAAATACTTGAACATTTCAGACGTGTGCTGCCGACGGGAGGTGGTATTCAAATGAATTCACACTTCCAATTCATTATAATAAATAAAATACTCGAATAGCTGATTTATTGTTTCCCGTCAATGATAAGACACCGGATCAATGGAAAATATTTTCCACGTGTAATGTTTTAAGACATTTTCCATTACAAGGGTTTCAAATATCGGGACGTATCCATAATTTTACAAGGTAAGGTGATTTTGAAATTAAATGTCACCGTTTATATTTTAGGTGAAGGAAAACATAGTGAGGAACAGTATATAAATTGTAGTTTTTCTCAATGCTTTCTGAGTTATGTTCTGCTTGCACCGGAAGTTAATATGTACTATAATGTTACTTAAAGTCCGAAATCAAATGATACGATTACATTTCATTTATTAACAATAATTATTATTTTATTTTGTTTACTCGAAAAGAAGCGTACATTGAATTAGTTATTAATTAGTCAATAAAGTTACTGGCAGGGACAAATAAGAGTTATTACATATTATAGTACCAATTAGTGATAGTACTCTAGCAATGAGATTTCGCGTTACAAGCAAGCTTAACAGTACACTCTGATTGGCTGCGTTTATCTTTAAACTGACAGGTCTTCTGAAAAAACATTAAGGCTTACTTCGTCGCCAAAAGTCTGTAGGCAAGTTTTTAAATTAAACTTGACTTTAAATAACATTTGTAATCTGCTCTGAACTTCTTTGTATTATAAGATAGGCTAGCGTTCTCTTTGATTTTTGGATATTCCTTTTACATCTTTACATTAATCCGTCATTCGGTTTACATCTCCAATTTGCTCTCCGAATAAGAATTATAATCATTAAGTCATACGCGGATTGGGGTAGAGTGTACGTGATATGTAGAACTGTTTCTAGGTCGGTTACCATTAATTTCATACCGTGACAATATTTAAGTGCGATCCTCTGTTAGTTATTCACTCGCGTCTCGCTGATGTTTGTCCAAGGTTGTCGCCAATAAAGCCGATAATCCAAAACTAATGAAGGTTCGAGCGTTTTGTTTTCTTCCTGTGTATTACAATGGCTTAAGGGATGAAGGGATGAAAGGGTCGATCCGTGTAACCGTCACCGTTCATTGTTGGAGTAGTGTCAACAATGGACCAGCGCAGCGTCTCCGTCCTCATTTAGTAAAGGAGCGTTAACTATAGCTTTAAACGTTTGAAAAGTTCTTAATGAAAAATACATATTTTGTAACTGGTATTCAGAATAAGTGATAATATGTTCGTATTAATTCGAGTTAACAACTCAAAGTATAAATTATTATCAATGACCCATTGTCCATTAGAGTATCATTATTAGTTAATCTATGAATTCTTTCGTTAGACTAAATGTCCGAGCATTCTAATTTTACATTATCACGCAAGATACCTCATAGGGTACGCAGAGAAAAAAGACTGTCAGTATCTCTTTACTTACGGAAATATTTGTATGGAATACAACAAATATCCTTGAAAATATTGTAGAAACTGTTTGCCTCCCATATGCATATAAGAATACTAGAACAACGTAAGAATTTACGTACAAGAGCTATATTATTTTGACTGTACTTATATGTATTTTGATTCGGAATCGAATTTCGGCATCAAACATATATAAGAGTACTTTATTGTCTCTATGAGGTGGACGAATACCACGGCTTACGTGAACCGGTTGCTATCATCATCGGCCGGTTGAGTCCATTGCTGTACGTAGGTCTCTCTCAAGACAGTATTCACCCATAACCTTCGCATTGGATATGCGGCTTCTGGATAGCACAGTACAGTTGTGCGCACCCCAAACGCCCATCGTTGCACAGGACCGGTGGCCCGAGAGGTGACATGAAGTATATAATCACTAATACTTCATTACACTTTTGTGACATATAAAAAAAAACGTCAAAAAGCACTGAAAATTTTGAGGTGTTCTAGAAAAATCGATTGAAGGCACTACTCGAATGAAGGCATGAATCGATTTTAAAATCAAAATCAAATAAAATCATCATATTAATATTAACCCGCGCATTAGAACGAACGTCATATCAATGTTCGTTCATTCATTCTTCATTAAGCTGTGTACAAATCGATATAAACTGAAACTAATTAATAATTTTCGTCTACGGCGCTGTACAAGATAAAAATCTTAATTAGTTATTTATAATCACTTTACAATATTATAATCAGTAATGATTAATCTAAACATATACACCGCATGTCAAGAACCTGGATTATACTAATTAAATTGTATTAATGAGTTCCATTATACCTATGCAGACGCATAATAATTAGTTTTTGTTATATTCAGTATAATTATATTCAGTACATAAAGATTGTGAGAGCATCTTGAACGTCAGATTATGGTCAATTCATCTTGCAGTACGCAAACCTGTCACGACCTACTGGCGTTCCAAATGCTATGTGGTGTTAATATTATTACCAATTTCGTCCCTACAAGTTGGAATATTACACTGCATAACATGTACATATTAAAATAATATAAATTTTGGTAAAGAAACAGATAAAGAGGTTACCGATGACCCGAAAATTTCGATATAATATATATGTCCTCTTATCTACATACGTGAATATAGTCGATGAAATTGTTAAAACGTGTTAGTAAGTATAAAAATAATATACAAATGAATATTATGGCTGAATCATAAATAATTTATATTGAAAGATTTAATGGTAATTTATTATACCCGACGCACAACGGCTCGTAAGGATAGAAATATTTGCCGCTTGGTGCTTACTGCCTACCCTATAAAAGTCTTAGCATGACGATGTAATTGTAGTAATAATGATGATTTTTTCCTAATTTCGTTCGGAGAAATTATTTAATACTATTTAATAGGTATTTGTTTATAATTATGACATTGGTGATTAGTGAAGTTATAATAATCTTGCCAACAATCTTTAAGCAAGGCAGTAGTAAATTGTCCAAGTTAAACTTAATATTTTATTGCCATTTTATGTTTAGCATCCATTTTGAAAAATATACACCAGCATAGGGTGAGGGCAGGGCAACAGAAAAATATGACAAGACAACTTTTAGAGAGAGGCAGATATGAGGCTTCGGCCAGGTTATGCAGTAATTGGAAAACTATGTAGAGCCTTCTTGTTATAAATACCACAATGTTGGAAGGCAAAGATCACCTGGTAGGCGCAGGGTATAGCGTACAGAATTCGAAGTTACTCAGCAATTTTGGGTAAAAGCTATGTTCAGCCTCTCTGAAATATATGACCTCCAAAGCCGCTGAACTAATTTATAGATAAATAAAATAAAGTACAAGTATAGAGCTATAGAAATGGCAATGGATAGGCCACATTTGCCGAAAAAATAATAACCGTTGGAGAAAAGGGTTTCAGATGTGAATACTACGAGTTGGTAAAGGCATCGTACAACCCACCATTAACCCTAACCTCATTCAAGACAAGATCCTGCTGCCTGTATTTTTTTAGTTACTATCTTGGCGCCTTTTATACAACTCGCGATGATCATGATGCCAATAAAATTTTATTTCTGCAGTACACGCTACTGTATCGCAACGAAATCCCTGTCGTAACCGATATCTAAAACTTATACAGCTCGAGATATACATATAATTTAATTATATTATCTTTAAATGCTATTAAAAACTCTATTCGGTTAAAATAAGATTTATAATGGCTTGAAAGATCTGCTCATGCGAAGTTATATATTTAGTAACCAATATAGGTATGGGTCAAGTCGTGGGCTATGAAGGCCTTTGTGTTGTTGGTTCTGGTTGCGGCGGCCTACGCCAAGCACGAAGAATATGCAGGGTGAGTTGTTTGATGAACGACATTAGTGTGGGTATTGCCAACTGTTCTGAATTCCGCTTATGAACACGGATCTCTCACCCAGTTGTTGGCGGTCATGATATCACGGTGCTCCTGCGCGCATTGGCGAAGACACAGTTTAGTGGCCGGTATGAGTGTCAAAGTATTTTATCAACCTGATTGCTTAGGGTAACCTCTTTAACTATGGAATCGCGAAAACTTTTATTTAGTGGTTCCTCATGGCCGATAGTACCAAGGTTACTTCCGGTGTGCTGTAAAAGCCTCAATGAGCACAAACAAGGAATATACCTCATAACCATGATCGTCAAATATTATATCGTTCCGTTCTTGGCCACGAGTTTCCTCTCAGAATGATAAGGCTCAAGACCATAGGTTGCCACGTCGGTCAAGTCCGTTTGGTAGACTTTACTCGCCTCAGAAGACAATATACAGAATTTAAGTGTATGACTTAACGCAGGATGTATTCCTTACTGTTATAATAAGTGGTACTTAGTTTAAGAAATTATGGGCAAAAACCTTGTAATAGAAGTTTATGTCCAGCAGTGGACTCAAAAAGCCATACAAGCTATAGATACAAATTTCTGCGTCCCGTATTATGAGTTACAATTGTAAACTACTAGAGTTGCCAACATAAGTTGGTAGAATCACCCCTATAAACCCCGTAGGGGTAGGCAAAACAGTGTAGTAAACTTACATTTTACCATTTTAATTTACATCGTGAAATAGGTGTTGAGCCTATTGCCATTTACCGGGAACGAGTCCAGGCACAGTTAGAAATGTCTTATACAAAATCTGTGCTAGGTAAATCCGATAGTGCCGAACTCCTGAAATCGAACCCAGGACCTTTTGACTAGCATTCACATTGGCGACCATTCGGCCCACAAGGCAGTCGATATAAGTAAATTTTAAAATATTTTCCACGTGCATTGTTAAGCAACACGTCGGGAAGTCTTAAAAGTGAAAATGACCCTTATCTTCGGATCTGTTAGCATTGTTGCCATAGGTTTTTGCTTTAATAAGTAGATCAATCACATTTCTTTTTTGAAAACTTCTACTTTACCTATTCACTTTATAATTAACCATACGACTTTCACTGTCACTATGTCCCTAATGTGACCTCATTATGCCATTAATTTTTACTTTATTAAGCGAGTGAACTGTCAGCTAGTTCAGGAATCTTAAATTGTTGGTACCTTCCTTCTCACCTTTGTTTACCTTATCTTTATCTTTAGTTGAAGAACTTCTACGAAGCTATAGAATGTTACTAAGCTTTTAATTGCATTATTCATTACAGATGGAAGTCATACTATGTCACACCATCCAGCCAGGAACAGCTAAAAGTTCTTGGTGGAATGATTCCTGAATTTGATCTGGATTTCGTCTCTGCCGCAGCCGTCAACCATCAGGGTGTCGTGCTTGTGAAGCCACAGCATCAGGCTAGGTTCTCTAAGGCATTGGAGGATAGCCAGATTAATTACAAGGTCAACCCTATTGACGTAAAGGCGTAAGTTCAAAAGCAATGCAATTTTGAGTGTTTTATTGATGGGTAGAAAAAAGTCAGAAACAGAAAGCGTAAACTTAAGAAATGATACCATTCTACGAGTACAATGCCAAAGTAAACAAACCTTATGCACTGCTTTGAAAAGTACACGTATACTTTTGAATATAAATGCGAAGAAGATACTAAATATTATGTACAGTTCGTTAAATATAATTTAATTTCATTTGTGTGTACGAAATTGGGGAAAAATGTTTTTAAACCATACCTAATTACTTATGAAAATTTATTTCATTGATGATATGATAATATACGAGAAGTTTCTGAATGTTTCCAAAATATCTCCATTCAGGGACATCTTAGGGGAGGTTCAGTAACTTGCAGCAATACGAACATGCTTTAGAGGGACTGATTAGTAGGCATGATAAGTGTAAGGAATATCTTCAATCACTTTTACATTATCATCTATTACATCTACGCCTTATAAAATAATGATGAATGAATACACATTTTTGGCTCAATAAACATTATTATTGATACATGTTTTTGCTTATCTCTGGAATTAATTTGCGTAATTGGTAGCAATAATCGCCTCGACTCATTTCATTCCATAAACTCTCTTTACGTGGAAAATTTTTTTTTGACCTGGTGATTTAAAAATATGTCCGTGGATAATTATACAGCCATATATTTGTTGACTAATTAGCTAAATATTTGTATGAAGTATCCTTGTTAGATACTCAGGATATTTGTGCGGAGTTGTCGTTCAGAATAAAATCTCATTAGGGATTATTTTAAAAAACATTTTTAATTAGACGTTTCAAATTTTGATTACAGATTATCTGATTAAATAAATAATAGTTTAAAAAAACTAAAAAATACGCTTTTATTGCTAATC